>JAPDSC010096095.1:13010-26645 GCA_026290005.1 Latrodectus geometricus
ACAGTCTTTTAATTTATGTATTTCTTTGCAATTTTCAGGATTGGAATTAATTATCTTATCTTACAACTTTGAATTTGTTTTTATTTTTCACTGTACTTAATGCAATTTTACAGATTTGAAATATGGTATTTATGTCAACTATTCAACTATGAATTTGATATTTTTTTAAAATTCTTTTTCTTGTGTTATTTCTTAAAACTTTTTCGATATAGCTTTGGGGTGTAATGGCTTGATTTAGACATTAGTCTACAGCCATTACAAAAAAGCCACTTTATTTACCATACTGGCATACAATATTGTCAACATCCCTTGATGAAGCTGGCCATATTGGTTCTTCATTTAAATTGATTTATTGAGAGATTTTTTTTTATAGTTTTTCTTTTGATCTGTATAATTATTTAAATGATTCAAACTTTTAAAATTCATTTTCCCTTTGTATACTGCAATATATTTTTCTTGTCTCTCTCTCTCATAACTTACAATCTTACAAAGTAATATATATTTCCCCCCTATAATACCTTTATAAAAGCATTATTTTTAGTCCAATTTACTGATAACCATTATATCTTTCTTATAAAAAAGCGGTTTTTATATTTTTGACTACTTATTTTAAATATTATGATTCTTGCTATAGTTTATTTGCTTTTAATATATTTGCTAACATTTAAAATTTTAAAACTATATTTTCTTATCTCTTATACTGATGTGCACAAGACATCTGTTCACAGTATAATTTTAGCTCAAAAATGAAACTATACTACATTTGGACATTAATAAATATATATTATAATAACTAAAACAAAACTTCAAGAATTTAAATGTCACACACTGATTGCACTTCTAATATTTCAGGACATTTACACATTTTATAAAGGATATACTGTATTTGTTAGCTTATAATTCAATCTATTTGAGAAAGAACTTTTAGCCTTCATCACAGGCCAGACACTCATCACAAAACTAAATAAAAAGTTACTAGAGATTTCTTATAATCAAAATGAGTCCTCATACAGCAAATTATTTTCTGTATCATCCTGTGTATTACCAGGACTATACTTCTTAAATGATTTAACCAATGTCTCTTGGTAATAAATTTAAAAATTGGAAAGTTTAAATAAACCCAGATGTGAACATTGACAATAACACATGGGTATGTACTGAAATCTATGTAACTAATGTTTCCACTCACCACAAGGAAACCAGAACAGAATAGCATACCTTTGAATAGAGGAAATTTCTAGAAAAGAACACAATAAAAACTGAATATTGATGCATAAGATGCACCCTGAATAGAGCTATTTTCACAGAAAGAATGGTTGGTTGGGTTTTGTGGAGCAAGGTCCAAGAAGGACAAGCTGCGCCAATCACAGAAAGAATGTCTTGCAGTGACTACAGTATTTATTTTATATAATCCTTAATATTTCATACCCCATCATTCAAAATTCATGAAATCTAGAATCAAATTAAATTAAAAGTAGAGAATAATGGATTTTAAAATTAAAGAAATTGACTACCTTTATAAAGATTACATCATAGACTTTTTTTCTCTTTTACACATTTTAATAAAGACATATAATGTACAATAACCAATGATTTTAAGAAACTGAAGAATGGTTTGTTTGTCACTAAACAGTCATTTTTTGTACATGAAGTTTAATTATCTTAAGATCTATAGTTTAAAGTGGATTCCAAATAATAGCAAACATCCAAGCCTAAGGTGAGATTCAAATTTACAGATTGTTGAACTGAAGATAAGAGCATTAAAAAACGGGAAAGGAAGCTTTATAATTTTAGACAAATTTGATAATCTATAATTTTACTATTCAGTTATAAAAGCTTACATTTATCAAAAGATCGTACAATGTAGAGCCTAATTGTGCATGCTGGCAGCTTTGCATTAACAATGTTGTTTTCCAATAAAAAGTTAATATAATTGTTAACTTGACGACTTTTATCACGATAATTTTTTGTAGACTTCTATATGTCTATTTTTACTTTTGTTATGACAAAAGTCAGTTCTGGAGCAGGGAAAAATCATTACATTGGACAATATTAATTCTTTAAACTTAAAAGTTTCGCCTTATTTAGTATTTTTGTAACAAAAAAAATTACAATTTCTTTTTAGGTTAAGATGGTGCTACCAAAATGACATTTTTAAATGTTAACCTGAAAATAATTTGGTTTATTTTCCCCAAACACATAATTAATAAAAAACTGCGAAATTTTTAATAGTAATTAATTTAAATGTTGACCAATCTCCATAATACATTCTTAATAATTCTATTTCAAAACAGAACAATCAGGAACAATTATAAATGATACAGAGTAATGATCCCAGTAACAAAATAATAAATAAAACTTATTATTTTGTTATTATCAAAAAAATTATAATAATAATAATAAATAAAAACAGACTTATGAGAAAAGTTAGATTTGTTTACAACTCCATAATAATATTTTGCACAAATATGAATTTGAGCATAATTTACAGTTTAAAGTGGATTTCAAACTAATACAACTATCTAAGCCTGTGGTAGGAATCAAACCCATGAATTGTAGAAAGTTTAGAGTATTAACTATTTGGTTGGTTAACTTGGCATTAATGAAAAGAGAGAGATAATAATACAATTATTTCCTACACATTAAGATATCCAATGTGGACTGAAAACCCACTAAAAGTTTTATGTTATTATCGTTTAAATTCTTTTTTAATTTTTCTTGATTTTCTTCAGTTTTCAAAATAATAGGCAAAAGATTAAGGCTGATTTTTACACATTTAAAATTAGAAAATTGAATACACAATTCTCCCCCCCCCTGAAAAATTTCTAATTTCTTTTAAAACTTTTCAATATTAAGAAAATATTTTTATTTATGACACTATCCCCTTGAATATAAAAATAGCAAAATCAAATAAATCTTCACTCAAAATTTTACAAAAATTCAAAGAAATACAATTATGTTTGTTTAGACCAATTTCAAATCAATCTTTTATTAACACAAGTATTATCAATTTCTAGTTATGTTAATTAATATTAAAGGTCTCTAAAAATTATTTGCATACATAATTCATATAGCAAGTTTAACAATACAGAATAGTTAAATTATTACGTTTTGTAAGTTAATACAGATTAATTTTCAAGCTAATAGAAAATAAATAAAAAGTTTGAAAAGAGAATGAACAGGAAAACTAATTATTTTTAATTACATTTAATATTGATTATAATGAAAAATGGATTGTAATTAAATTTAAAAAATACTTTTAAAATTCTTTTAACATAAAAATATATATCACCATATTTTTTCCTAATTTAAAATTTGAAGCAAGTTTAAATAAAATACAAATAAAAAGTGGCATTGAAATTTAACAATGAATGAAATTTTATTTTGTTTCTTTAAGATCTAAAAATTCATCAAAATTGATTATAATGATTTTACTTACATCATCAACTGAATTGTCAGATTCTCCATCAGAAGAAGAGTCACGGTAATCTGGAGTAATTTTCAGTAATCGCATAATATCTTGCCTTACTTTTAAAGGATTTCTTTTGCGAAGAGCCCATGCTACGCAAAATGCAGTCTGGCCAGCATAGTTTTGAACATGTGGATCAGCACAACATTTTGAAATTAATAACTCAACCAGTTTATAATTTGCACTTTCAATAGCATAATGAAGAGCTGTGCGACCAGTTTTTCCATCCTAAAAATTAAAGTTAATTTGTTTTTCAATTCATAAATATGAATGAACAGGAGTACAGAAATAAATGAAATATTATGCAAACAATTAATGGGAGAAAAAACAAAATGAGAAACATATTAATATTTTCAGCAATTCATAATCTATTAAATCTACCACATTCATATGTTTCAAACTATATATATCAAAGGTTAATTTCTGATGAATCATAATAAAAGAGATTTAATGTAAAAATTGGCATCAAGGAAAATTCCTGATGTGAAGTAATTTAACTGCATTTTAACTATACATTTTATTTGATTATGTAGAGAATTTCTTTTTGAATATTCTTTTTTGTAAATATTTAAAATACCTTTAATATCAAATACTCTTGTAAGATTTTTATTACACCATTAATTTATTACTTATGTTTTGGATTTTTATTTACATATTGTTTTTGATATGCATATTTTTGAAAAATAGATACCATAAAATTAATATATTAGATACACTGAACAACATAAAATTTTTTTAAGAGACAATAACATCATAAAATGCATACATTTGCACTAATTGGTCTCTATTTTGTTTACTATAACAAATATTTACCTGATCATCAATGTTACCATGATGACTAAAAAGACATTCCATGACTTTCAAAAACCCTCCAGCAGCAGCAAGATGAATACATGATTGCCCTGTAAGTACAGACTTCAAAATTACAAATAATAATAAAAGTAATATAAATATAAATTTTTTTAAAAATTCTTACCATTAAAAATTAAAAACCATTCATTTTTAGTAAAAAAATACTTCAATTTTTCATCAAATCAATTTTATTTATATTTTTTTATGGATAATTAATATCATATATAAATTACAAGATTTAAAAACTGATGGTTCAAGATCAAAAAACAGAAAACTGTAGGAGAACTTTTTATGAAGTTCAAGGTTTTCAAAATGCCATTGAACATGATGAATATATATATATATATATGGGGGGGGGGATAATAGTTGAACTAAATCATAAAATACAAAAAATATCAAAACTTCATTAATTTTTAAGTCTAAATAAGTACAATTAAATACAGCAGCAATAACATTAAGCAAAAATGCTATTCAGAAGAAAATAAAAATATTGATTATCTTACACCAACACTTCCAGAATTCACAGTAATTCCATTAACTAAATAAATTGTACCATAGGATAAAAGTTTACTTTTTCTTTGATAAAAAGTTATTTCTTTAAAAAAAATCCACTAAAAATGAAAAGATTAAATTTTTTTATTCAAAATATAGCATTCTTTTTAACTTTCATTTCATTCACTGGCTTGACAAGCCCTAGTTTTCCCAAGTCACATTTAGATTAATTTAAATTGTATTTATTTAGATTGACAATAATTTTTAAATTCCTGATCTTCAAAATATCTAGATTTTTTTAGATGCAATCAGTTTGAATTTGAGTCTACCTTTAGGATGAGTGCTCTCAAGTTTAAACAGAAAAATCTGTTTTCTAAGGTTATCTCTATTCATTTGAATTAGATGGCTCCTTAATTCTCTAAATTTTTAAAAAACACACTATATAAGGCTTTTAAAAAATGATTGCTTTTCTAATTTTATAGAGGAAAAAAAAATTTCTTCTAAAAAAATACAACACCTTTGTTTATTCTTCTACCAATTACTTTTGGTTTAAAATTAACATAGAATTTAACAATTCAAATATTTACTGTAATTAACTAAATAATTAAGGTACACAAAAATTAAAAAACTTGCCATCAAAGTTTTTCATATTGATCAAGTAAGATAAGTCTTGATTTTGCAAATATATATTATATGAACACAGGGCATCTTTCATTTCATCATCAGTAATAGGAGTCAACATAGCTTGCACACAATCCAAATCACCACTTCGACAAGCAATATGTAAAGGTATATTGCCTCCATGATCTTGAATGTCTAGAGTTGCTCCAGCAACAACTAACCTTCGAACTACATTTGATTTTCCTGTTAATACAGCCAAATGCAGCATGGTCTGAAAAATTAAAATTCCTTTAATAAATCAAGCTAGTAAAGTTACTTTATATACAGTTAATTTTCAAATTGATATGGATGAAATAGAACATTTTTTCAGAGAATTCTATAATTATAGAATCTGGACTGAATTAGTTCAATTAATAGAAACTTCTGTTTAAAATCAAAAGAAATAAAGGATGAATTAATAGCTTAAAATAATCGCTGCACTAATGACATCATATAATATGAGAAACATTACATAACTACAGGCACTTAATAAGAAAATCTTAAAATTGAGCTGAAAGTGATTTTGATCTCTTGGAATATTATAATAAATTTAATGTTGTTCACAATTTACTCCATTTTTTGTTCCATCAAATGCTTTTCATTAAAAACTACCTAAAATAAGAATATTAAATACACTGTTATCAACATATGCTAGTACCAATTTTGTTTTGCATTATTATGCTTTATCAAGTGTTATGTAAATTTAGGAAATATACCCAAAATTAAAGGATAATCAAAATTGATTAAAAATTTTGTGTATAAATGAAATACAAGTAACAGAAGTAAATAAAATCTCTTTTCTAATGACTAATTTAGAAAGCTGAGTTTATGAATATAGATTAAGAAAGCTATAAACTGGGTGAAAAATATAAATTGAAATAATTTTTATCAAAAAATGTATAAAGTTGATAAAATTAACAAGCTTATGCAAAATTGTCAGCATTTCTATTTCAGTGGTGAATTTTGAAATAAATTTATAGTTTCAAAAGAATAAACAGAGAAATAATTTACAATTTAAAGGAATAATATAAGCACATAAGTGTTTTTATTTTACGATATAAAAAGCAGGAATGATTGTGCAGTATGAAAAACAATGTTTGTCCATTGAAATTCACTGAATAATTTAAAAAATATTAAACTAGATATATAATAAATGTAATACATATTGAAATTTTTTAAAAAGTAAATTTCTCTTCAACAATAATTATTACTTTTTTTTCTTTATTTAAAGTTCATATAAAAATTAGAATCTGAATAATAGGACATTATAAAAATTTTTCCTGATATCTTTAAAATGATAATTTTAATCAATACATAAAAATTTGTTGCAACACTTTTCAAGAGTTTTTTTTTTTTTTTTTTTTTTTTTTTTTAAATGTTTACTTAAATTTTGAGCAATAAGTTTTGTTTCAAGCAATGATCCCAAAATTACATTTTATCAATTCCAATTTCTTAAACAAATACTCCTTCCTTCAATTGAGGTTTCTTTACAATTCAGAAAAAAAATATGTATATTTGAATTATTTATCACATTTTACATTAAAAAATAATAACAAAAGTAACATTTCTAGGATAATAAATAATATTTATTTAAAAGGAAACAGAAAGATCACATTGTGTTTTAAAAGCAGATCATATTAGACACTAACTTGCTTATTTTTGAATAAAAAAATTAAATTCAAATAGATTTAATAAAATAAAAATTGAAATTGGATGCAAATAATACCAGTTCTACTTCTTTGCCTTCTAAAATATTTTAAACTATATATATATATAGTCATTTAAAAAATAATTTTAGAAATGACAAAATTAATTAATCTATAATTTTTATTAATGAAAAATCTATCAATATTAATAAAAAAGTTCATCACTTCAAATTTTAAATTTACTTATAAGTTCTTAATATAAAAATTCAATTAAACAGAAATGAAAAAGTTTTTAAATAAACAAATAATTTGAAAAAAAATTAATAATACTGAAAAAAAAATACTTGGTATAAGTTGTTAGTAATGTCCAAGAGGTCTGGGTGAAGAGCTAAACGGATGAGAGGGAATATTATATCAGAACGAGCCTCAACAATTGCAAGATGTAGAATCCTATGGAGAAAATAGTTTTGCCATTATTCACATATATAATTAGACTTTAGAGCAAATTAAAGAAATCAGCAGCAACAAAAAATATTATTTAATTTAAATCAGGATTAGTCGCTTTGACCACAAAAATTCATTAAAAAAAAAATTGGCAAAAACCAAGTGAAATGAAGTAACAAACTTAAATATTTTTTAATAATAAAAATAGATTCAAATCTATAATAGGAGTATTTTTCTAAATAAACTTGTAAAGTTAATCATACAAATTAAATTGAAATTATTACAATTAACTAAAAATAAAATGATATATTAAAATTTATATATTGCAATTAAAATTTCAGTTTATTTGTAGGACTTTCAATTTTTTGCACCAAGCAAAGAATCTTCTGCAATTTTACTTTAACATTAAAAGCTACATTATGTTCTAATCAATCTTTATTGTTACAGCAAATTACTGAAAAATAAAAAAATATGAGATTCCTTTCTGCAAAATTAAGGAAAATTTTGATTAAGCAATTCCGTTTTAATATTTAATTTTTATAGTTTTAACTTTTTAAAATTGACTTACACCTAGGAATAAAACAACATATTTCTTTTAATAATATTTTTAGCAATGTCAAATAACTTTCTGAAGGAAAAGTTACAATTAACTTAAAACTACGGTGAAAATGCGCTTTAGGTCCCCTTCTTGGCGCATTTTCAAAAACACCGATGCCATGGCGAAAATTCTACCGCTATTTCAAAGTGAAATTTAATTAGCGACCAATGAAAAGGCTAAAACAAACGAGTAATTATTGAGCATGCACGAGAAAACGATTCAAATTAGTGAGTTGGCGAAGTAGGGGACCTAAAGCGCAGATTAACCAAAACTACTCTTTTAAATTCATTATGTATGCAATTACTGAGATTGAACCTATTTTTATAATAAACTAATCTAGAATAAAAATTAAAAAAAAATTATACAAACGAATAAACATCTATTTTTTCACAAAATTTTTAATACCTTTATAATAACAAAATATTTTCATTTAAGCTTATTTTAATCAAGTTTTTAAAAAATAAGTTCTTTCAGGTATTTTGAAAATCTTGTTGAAGAGGAAAGTTGGTGCAAATACAGCCAAATTGACACCAGATCATTTTGTTGTTTTTCAGTGCACATTTAATAAGAATTAAAATAGAACATGAATAATAGAATTTGCAGCAGTTTCTTTTAAAAAATATCAAAATACAAAGGTATTTTAAATTCATAATTTTAACACCAAATGTTAATTTATATAATTAATTTAAATGAAAAACCTAAAAAGATTATGTGTAAAGATTAGCGAATTTTCGACTCAATAGTTGTTAACTTTTTGTGTCAACAATATGTAAACCTGAGAGCAAAATATTGCATATTGGTCACAATTTGCAATCTTTGAAACATTTAACCAAATATTTTTTCGAATTGATATTTTTTTTGTTATAATTTTTTAAATAGCAAGGGTATAATTTATCTGACTTTAAGCAAAGTTTCATACTGTTCTTGTTGGAGCCTATTTTTAGATAAAGAATCATATAACTTCAAAAATACGCAATTGCATTCTGTTCTAAAGTATGTCAATTTCAAATTTTTATCATTTAGTGGTACAAAAGCAGAAAAATATCTACTAGAACTGAGCTTCTGTTCAACGAAAGTTTATCAAAGTAATAACCATGTATTTGGATAGTTTTCTACTCTTTACAAAAAAAAATCATACTATCTGGCACCATTTTTTCCTGGTCTATAGATTCTATACAGGTAAGGGGTTTTTCATTTATTATTTTTTGAGTTCAAATTGTTACATGGATATTTAATTTTAGATCATTTTCAATCTTATGAATAAAAATGATCTAAAATTGAATATTATTTGAATCTGAGAAAAATACCAACTTATTTTTACACAAGCATCAATAAAATTTTGAAACAGAAAAGATTACAAAATATAAAATTTTTATAATTTTTAACAAAACATATAACATTAATAATAATAATTTCGCAATAAGGACAGGAAAAACAATATATTTATATTATATATGACCCTTATGTATAATCCCACCGACCATTTTCACCAAATAAATAAATAAATAAATAAAAAAAAAAAAAAAAAAAAAAAGAACAGACAAAATGGCAATTATGGAGAATATATTCCGTTCATAATTTAATACAATACCTTATTTCTAATAAATTCTTTTATTTTTATGCTCAACTTTTTTTAAAATAATTATCAAAATTGGACTTACTTTCTATGGAAAAGAAAGTAGTGGACTATTACCAAAAAAAGTTACAGGTTCATTCAATCAAAGAACACATTTGTTAATGGACATGAGATGGCATTTTATTTACAGACATAAAAGTAATGAAGTAATATCAATGAATAAAAGAGGGGCATGACAAGTGAATATCAATTTAAAAAGCAGCATGTTTAGAAATATAAAACATGGCTGTGATGACATAAGGATTTTTCATAGCTGGTCAAAGGAATTATCAATTAAACGAGGAAGAAATAAATTGGATTTAGCAGGTAACACAGTGATCGACTAGAACATTTAAACGCAAGAAGTTTCTGCACATTGCCTCTTATCCAGGGAGGGGGGATTGGAAGGCCTATCAAAACCGTGGAAATTGACGAAAGTCTCTTTTCGAAATGAAAAAACCAAAAACTTGGATCATCAGCAGAATTTGTCGAGGAAAAAAAAAAATGCTTTACAGTTTGAGTTTTAAATAGAAAGGCAAGAACTCTTTTGGAAGAGATAAAGCAAAATATTAAAGAAAGATCCACGATTTTTTTCTGACTTTTGGAAAGTGTATAAAACTGACAGATTGATAGCTGCAAATTTTGAATCACAGTTATAACTTCGTTGACCCTGTAACTGAGACAGATATACAGAATATCAAAGAACTATGTGGTTTAGCAAAACAAAGAATATCCCAAAAACAGTACGACACCACTTAGATTCATATTTATTCAACATTGCCTCCATAAAGACTCATGTGTCATAATTTTGAATACCATTAAAGAGTTTCAGCTGTTGAAAATTACCACCCCCAACAGTCCCTTGAAACAAAATATATAATACTTTTGACATTAAATTGTTTTATCGAAATAATTGAAGTGAAATAATAAAATGTTATTTAAATTTTATTGATGGTTATATTTGGCCCAGTGAGGTGAAACAAAAACAAGTGACCATATTCTCCTAACTTGTTCTTTGTATAATGATCAAGAAATGACCTCAGTAAATCCTTGGGAACTGGAGCCTTGTAATTCTCATGGATTTTTTGGTTTTTTGCAAAACCAAAGATTAAAATTTGACCTATCTGCCATTTATGAAAAGAACATTCAGATTTTAATCAGGTATTAATATGTCATGAAAATGTCACCCAACACCTGCCTCTAATTGGAGACCTCTTTCCTCTACTGTTTCTTATTTGTCTTATAGTGTAGTGTTTTGGTGACATCTTGAATGTTAAAATGGAGTCAGTGACTTTGTCAAACAAAAGCACAAACAATGTAATAGTACAAATTAACCCATCATTCTTACCTCAATCATATTTTATGTGTATATATACCTTTTGTTAATGTGAGCTATAAGGATGTTTAGCAGAATATGACTATCCAATTTATTGTTCTTCTTCAGACTCAAATCTGTAGAGACTTGAGAGAATCCAGCCTTGTGCTGCTCAAATTATCACTGTCCATGTCATTGGGAAAATTCTTGTCCCAATGACATTGTGCTTTATGAGGCAGATCTGCAGCCTTTGGGGCTTAGAAGAAACACATGTCAAATATTACAATAAACTATGTAGCCTTGGTTTACAAAATCAACCAACTACTTTCTTCAAAATTTGGTGTAACAATCAAAGATTCAAAAGAAATAGTCCATTTGGTCATATACATGCTAATAATATAGTTTCTGATGCTATGGAACAGCAACATTTGACACAATGTTTTTATCCTTTTAAGGGACTTGATGGGGTATTTTTCCATACCAATATTCCTGTTCAAGCAACTCTAACAGAATAATCTTCCAATTTACCTGAAGCAACTGATACTTGAGAGAATTAATTATATCCCTAGGAACACAGTTCAGATGTATATAGATGACAGCAAAAATGATAATCACTATAAAAGCAGTTGTATCTACACCAACTCTCAGGATCATGAAATAAAAATCAAGAGGTAGAATCGCAATTTTTTTCTGTTTTTAAAAGCCAACTCATTGCTATCAATAAGGGATTAGAAATGCTCAAGACAATCACCCATTATTGTGACTTATGGATCTTGACAAATAGTAGAAGCTCAATCCAACACATGGCTAATTGGTATAGAATGGGGGATACTGTGGGAGTAAATATACTCAAAAACTTAAAATACCTTTCCTGGTCCTATTAGATCCACCTTCAGTGGATCTCTTCTTATGTTGACATTGAGGGTAATGAGATAGCTGACAACTTGGCCAAGGTGGGTGTTAGTGATGCCATTGACCCTGCTATACTTCTTACCTACTTGGAAATTTCTTGGAGAGCTAAAAATCAATTTAAAACCATATGGCTTGACCCTCCAGTTCTTGACTGGTATAGCAGTCACCCAGGGGGTTCACTGGCTGGTTCCTTATGCAATAGACAAGATCAAACCACACTTACTCAGTAGACATCTCAAAACTATGAAGTTCTCTGAGAGATCTAAGTAATTCGAAGATTGCTTCAAGTGTTTCAAGGATGGTTGGTTGGGTTTTATGGCGCAAGGTCCAAAAAGGACAAGCTGCACCAAGCGTTTCATGGAAGAGGCTCCTCTGGAACACATTTTTGCATGTCTGGGACTATACTATATATTTAGTTTTGGACTTCTTCAGAGTGCACAGTTTCATGGACTTGATTTAGCTATGTGAATCTCGAGGATGTGTAACAACAACACAGGGTATTAAGCATAGAACAGCCTACCATAATCTAAAATGAGGCTTGCAAGGTAATTATAAAATATCCAAAAAATAGTAAGGTAAAAGAATAAAATAACTTAATATTTCTAAGGTTAATTATTTTAATTCTGATTAGATGTGCATTACAGGATATAAAGTGTCTTTATTAAAGTAATTATTAATATTTAAATTATCAATAAACAGTATAAACAGCACAACCAATTATATTAAGTTCACTTACGTGTCTCCATCCTTATCTTGTGAAAATATATCATGCCAAAGATATTTTTCTTTAATATTAAGAGATTTTGAAGTTTGCAGATAGTCTTTTTTATCCACATAACTTTCTGAAATTACTGAGGAGGAACAGTCAGTCACAAGTCCACTATCAAAACTAATATTTTGATCTCCTTTAGTAGATGGCAAACTGGAGTCTGTTAAAGATAAATTTGATAACTGCTCACTGGTTGATGAAAGAGTACTACTTATTTCACCAGATTTATAACCACAATCAGAAGCAGAATCAAATGTCATTGATATGGAACTGTCAGTATCTGCCTTTTTGCTTTCAAATGAATGTTTCTTATAGTCTTTGCTCTTTAAATCCATTTTCTCGATAGCTACAGGTACTTTTAGAAAATCTAAAAAAATAAATAAATGTACCAACATATTTACATTCTTATACATATACTTTCAATGGTTAACTTCAGAAAGCTAAAAAAATAATAGTAGATAAATAATGATTTTTATAGAATAAGAGAATTAAACATTTGAACTAAGATAATGAGTTTATTTTAAAACTAATGTAAATGAATTCATAAATTTAAAAAAATGATAAATACAAAAATATAAATTGGGTAGTTAAGATCATAATAAATACAAAATACTTAAACACTTAAAATAATTATTGCTTCTAAAGTTTTGAAACACATACAGTTTTAATGATTCTGGAAAAATTCTATTTATATACTTAAATATTATTAAAATATTTTAGAGACTATAATAACAAAATAGTTAATTGCACAGATTTAATCTTTGCTTTTATAATTTCTTGCAAATTAATTTTTTCTCCTTTACTTTGTGAAAATATAAAACACAGGATAAAAATAAATAGCTATTTTTCCAAACAAGTACATA
>JAPDSC010096097.1:0-16484 GCA_026290005.1 Latrodectus geometricus
ATATAAATTCTTATGGATTAAGAGGGTTGATAATAATTAGGCGAGCAAGAGAGTACATTCAAAAATAGAGTTGCATTCCCCTTCTGAAAAATGAAAGGAAAAAAGTAAAAATGCGTTGTGCTGGAAAAAGTTATTTTTCCTGTAATTAACCTGACTATATACGATATCTACTATGCAAGGCAATGATAGAGTACACTTATTTAGAGTAGGCAGATAAATATTTCTCATTCTATGAAGCAAAAGAGAAATGGATGTGAAGATAGTGCCAGTAGGGGTTTCTGATACTCCATATTCCAAAACATTGTTGCTTTGCTATAGTTGATTATCGATTGTGAGTAACCAGTTCGTTTACCACTCTATCTCAGCCATGCTATACTCACGCAAAATACACTAAGATTAGAGTTAGTAAGTCTTGGTGTGTACAGAAGAAATTCCTTCTATAATATCGCTAGAGATATGAAATAGGTATTTCTCAGACAGAATGTAGTGTATTTTATTAAAGGAACTGTATCTTCATTATTAACGTATCTTCTTAGAACAGATGTGTCCTATATAACTGAAGATTATTTCACTTTCTATTTACGCACAGTTGTCTTCCATCACACTATTGTAAAATACATTTCTTGGATGCTACGTATCGAAGACAATGTATCGAATGAGGTGGACCTTTGACTTGACCTTCTTGTTCACCAAATTTCAACTAATGAACTTTTTTTTCTATGGACTCATGAAATCTTCAGAGGGTAAGAGGTATGGGAACTTTTCTGAAGAAAAGGAAAACACTGTTGTAGCACATATAATTAATACAACACCAAGAATCGTCAATAAATGCTTCAGAATTTGATTCGTCGATATCAAAACTACGTGTGGCTATCCATTTGTGCACTTGTGAGTTTTTTTTCCGAATAATAAACCAAATCTGCCAACTTTTGTTATCGTTTATGCATTATCTTATTTCGATAGTAAGTTTTGGCTTGAAATTTGCTTCTTTTTCTGAATCTCAGCATAGAATGCAACCTTATGCTCTTTGGTAATCATTACTCGTTTGGATAGGTACCCCCATCCCCTATTATTTGTGGAAACAAATAAAATTTTCCCCGTGTAGGTAAAGCTCATTAAAAAGTACATTATAGTATTTACGTTTTTCGCGAAGTTTTTGTTTCGGTTATTTTTATGGAAGTATACGAATAAAATTTTATTGGTATTGTAAATTATCAAAATTGTTTGAGATCTGAGTTTAGAATTTCATTTAAAGTGAATATTTCATAATATCTTTTCAAAAATGCACAGGCTTCCCATTCTATTCTATTACTAATATGTCTAGTGTAAGCGAGCATCTTTAAATTTTAATCCATAATCAGCATAAAAATTTTCGAAATTTTATAAAATTCATTAAATGCTTAATTTAATTTACTCCCAAGAATTAGAATAGTATTGTACACGTTTTCATTACTAAAGGAATAACCCACCGATATAAAGAACAATAGGATTGTGACAAAAGAGAAACTCCTACTTTTAATAGAACTATAATGCTCTATTGTTAGCTGATGAACAATTTGTTCTTCACATGTTGCTTTAATATGGTTTTTCCATGCATATTACATATTCGGATGTATCATAATTATTAAAAATAAATAACATGATTTTGAATATTAGTCATAAATATGTAGTGCTCATTTATACTGGAAGAAAGCAACATAACTAAAAAATCTCAAAACTTTAAACGAAAGGGTCTTTCCAAACTTAATATTTTACAGTTGATTCCTTGTAGAATTAGACTACTCAGTCAGTAACTTATTTAGAAATAAATGAGTTTAAATACTATAAAATTTATAGATTATCTTCTAATATCTTGTGGGACTGCCTTTTGCTAAGAGTATTGAAATATTTTATGATACATTAATTCAATAAATATTTGGAAGTCACCTATTTAAGAATTGCGATTTCATGTCATGACAGTTCATTGTTTCAAAAACGTTTCCCGTACTATGTTTTGGGAGCTAAATGATATTTTGATCACTCACTCACCCCCCCACATACGTATTGATAAGTGGATATATAAGTATCGATGAAGTATTAACAAAAAAATTTAAATTTTTAGCTAAATTCCATTCTAAATAGTTGTAATCTCAAATCAGTTCTGATTAGAAATTACAAATATTAAAATTTTTTAAAAAAAGCATTATTAAACAACATAAACACAGAGGCAGTAAAAACAATTTTAAACAATAATAAAATAAATTTTTACATTATTCTTGTATGTGTATGAAACATCTTAAAGGTAAAAAGCTCATATTTAATTTCTGCATCAATCTCATATTCCTGTCTCACTAATACTTTTTTATAAATATTTTCTACAAAATAAAAATGATATTTATTTATACCATTGTCAGCAATTAAATTACAAGTATGCTACTGTACGTGAATTAGATGTCTAAAAAATATAAAAAAGCTAATATATCTAGTTAAATGATTTACTGTATTGTCAGTTCTAATTTTTATAAACGAGTCCTGCAAAAAATAACACAATTTAATATAATTGGCACGAGAAGGTGAATACTTTGAAAGGAGAATTTTCTGTTATATTTCTGACTATACAAAAAATATATTAAACTATCTTAGATTAGTTTAGTTAGTATTTAATATTTGACTGTATTCCCTATTTGGTAAAAATTTCTTAAAAGTAGAGGCATCTATTACATCAATTGAATTTAATACTGTTGATAAAAATTTAAATGCTACAACGATAATCCATCAGGCTACAAAAACATTCCATATTTTGATTATGCTGCAGGATTCTCTCTTAGCTTCTAAAATTATTGCATATAAAAATACAGAAGCGTCTTTTGGTGTAGCATACTACATGAAGCATTAAAAACGATTGGTTGTGAAAACTCTAATAACCAAAAATAATTACGTTCTTTATATATAAGTAGAGAAAATGTTTTTATTTTTAAGTTTGTTATAATTTATCATACTTCCACTCTAAAATATCTTGCTCTTGAAAGCTCTTGCTTTAAAATAAATTTTATCACATCATTTTAGTGCTTTTTCTGAATTTATATTTTTCCTCAATAATATTTCGGATTATTAATCAATGTCGTACACCCAGTTTTATATAAGCTGAAATTTATACTCTCAGGAAAGAGATGTATTTATTACCTCATCTTTACTATGTAGTTAATTAAAATTATTTTAACTCGGTAAAATATTTTTGTTAGTTACCACTAACATAAAATAGTTTTAAAATTTATTTATCATATTTTTATTATTCATTTAAAAGCTTCTTTCAAAATAACCTTTCTTCAGCTTAATAAGTATTTAAGAATATGTAACGCTTTCTTGTTAACATAAAATTGATATAGGTATGAAATTATAAATTTAGATACTTTTGCCAAATCCTATAGATGCTACGTTATTAGACACTATATTTGTTAATAAATATGGAATTTGTTAATAGAAATTAAAAGGAAAACCTATATAAATTGTTATGAAAAATCCTATTTCATACTTAATAAGGCCAAAAAATTACAGCAGACCAGTGTGATATTTAGAAATTTTAATTATGTTTTCATTAAATTAATGAATATATTTCATATGTAATTATAACGATTTATAATACGTACAATGATTTTTAGTTTCTCGGTCACAAGATTAATTCAAAATAAAAAAATGCATGTGTACCCATGTAAAATAAATAATCATAATTAAAAAGCCATGCAGCTACGAAAAATACATAAAACAGTCATGCAACTACAAAAAAATTATTTAACTTACCCTTTAGCGTATGGAGGTTCGAGGTCAAATATAAAAAATGTAATTTTCAGTGTTTCAAAATCATGCCCCATAAAATTATAGAAGCATTCAGTATTGTCTGAATATTTTTCAGGGTAGTTTGGAGACGAGAAATTGCCCGCTTTGCTGTTTTTACTGTCAAACTGAAATAAGCATCTAGCTGCAAGTAAAGAATATTTATGCATGATTATAAAAGAATTTAAAAAATAATCATTAACAGAATTATGAAAAAAATATTTTTATGAATTGAATGTATATAGATGCTACAACTAAAATGAAAATTATTAAAGATGTAAGTTTTTTTACACACGTTTTAACGAGGATCAAGAATTATTTAAGTGGGTGTTTTTAAATAAGATAGAGATATTGACTGTATCTTTAAGAAATGGGGTTAAAAATAATCATAATTTAATTACAAATAAATTTTAATTTTTCTATTCAATCACAATGAGTTCTGAATCTAATTAAAATATGATATATTACAAGCAAAGCAAAAATTTAATGCTCAGAGTTTCATCGTTGCTTGAAAAATTTGCAAAATTCTTTATGAATTAGAGATACATTAAATTAATGTATACTGGTGATCAAAGTAATCAAATGCAGTTAGTAGTAGTGACTGTCTAAGATATGTCATCAGCATTGGTTCGTTAGTATGAACTGAAGTTAAAATGAACGCATGATGAATAAAACGAAATATCTTCATGCTTGAATACGGTAAAAATTCCGAAATCAAAAAGAATAGAAACAATGAAATTTTTGCTAAAAATACATTAAAACTAAATCTTAAAATATTTTTTATTGTAAATAATATGTTAATTTATACTTTTTTTTTTTAGTTATTGGCCTTTTAAACCACTCTACATCCTTCTGTTCATAAGCATTTTTTTATTTTTTTATTGTCAATTATGCATATATCAATTAACATGCTTAAATTAAAAGTTAAAAAAGTAAATCCACTTGTATAAAAACTAATCTCATAATTGCCATAAAATCTCATAATTATATGATAAATCATAAACAGTGAAACATTTGTTTTTGGCTTATAGGTTCTTATTTGGTTCTGGTGCGATTGAAAATATAAACTTTATCATAGGAAATGTAAATCTGAATCTTCTATCTTTCTATTTATCGGTACATTGCTTAAATTAAACAGCTGAATAAAATGAAATTATCATTACGTTTAGTTTTTGCTCATTTTGACATATTTTCAGAATAAGAGTAAAAATGAAAGAAGTAATAATTATTTTAAATTATTGAGTACTTGTATATTTAAAAAGTAATAATAAAACGTGTTTTTAAATAAATAAAAATATTATACATAGGAAATGATTCTATAAATTGTTTTGTTTGAAATGGAAACGCAAAAACGGATTATTTTGAATCTTTATTCAAAGATATTAATTATTAAATAATTTTAAATCAAAATTTCTCAATGCTTAAATAAAAAATATTCATAAAATTAAACTGCTCCTTAAGCAATGAAAATCACTTTTCTTTTAAATTCAAGTGTTTTCGCAAATATACAACATATTTCGTTACAATTATACAGCGACTTATTTTATTTCAATAAAATATCAAATAATTTTACAATGTTAGCAGAAACGTAATAAATTTAAAATTTCATTTTTATGATAAATAAAGATGAGTTTCATTATTTCTCTTAGATAAATCGTAGTATATTTATAGTTATTTTTTATTTTATACTTCACGTGTAATAAAAATATATTATTTAATTAAAGTTCTCAGTCAGCATATTATTTTTATTCAACTGTCAGATATGCTCTAAAAATGTTTTCTATTTTGTTTTTATCGAGGTAGTATATAATCTCAAAAAGAGTAACTATCCACTTTATTTGAAATAAGAATTTCTTGTGGCTTTATAAAATTAAAACAGTTGAATTGATTTGATAATTAAATAGGAAGCAAATTTTAAATTAGAAATTTAAGTGAAATTTCTCATTAAAATATTAAAAAAGAAATATAAAAATAGAGAAATAATCTTAAAAATGATTTTATGTAATAGGATAATTCAAATAATTTCATTCAAATCAATTAATGTAAAAACGTATGATTTGTTTCATTGAACTAAAGAATATTTGACAACATGTAGGGGTGAAAATGCGCTTTAGGTCTCCTACTTGGCGAGTTTTCAAAATCACACATGCCGTGGTGAAAATTCTACCGCTATTTCAAAGTGAAACTTAATTAGCGACCAATGAAAAGGCTAAAACAAAAGAGTAATTAATGAGCATGCGTGAAAATGCGCATCAAATTTGCGAGTTGGTGAAGTAGGGACCTAAAGCGCAAATTAACTCATATAGGTTAGCCCATCAAATTAAAGCATTTTAACATTTCTTGTATTTTATGACTTTTCTCAGATAATGGACTTTTCTCAGATAATGCAATTATTACAATTGTGGTCCGTTATAAAGCATTTAAAAGTTTATCGAGTTTTGACTTTTGAAGATAGTATGCCTTATTAGCTGCAAACCAGGAAATTTTATTAGTAAACCAAACACATGCGCAAACTATATCGTAAACTACTCAATAAGGCTATGATTAAACCCAGCATCTTTCACTCCGAAGACCGTGGTTACAACCACAGGGCCAAGCTGCGAGAAATTAGGTAAAGCGAAAAAAAAAATAATTTGGATAACGTTATCAATGAGGACGGTGTCAAGCTAAAAACATAGAGTTAAACATCTATCGTGATATTTCTAAGTTGTTATAGCAATTGACCACAGGGCCAAGATGCCAGACATTAGGTAAGAAAAAAAAATCAATTTGAATAACGTTATCAATGAGGTTGGTGTCGAGCTAAGAATATAGAATTAAACATATATCGAGATATTTCTAAGTTGTTATAGTAACTGTTTATTATTATATAGATGTTGAAACACTGTAATTACAAATGGAGAAAATGGTTTCAATTCATTGCAACTTGTTTTATTAATTTCGTGTCTGATGCTTTTGTAACATAGCAATAAATATATCGAAGAAAATCATTTAACAAAAGCCCGGATTTTATATCCTAATTTGTGTTTTGATTTATACGTACGCAGTAGAAACTTATGCTTTTGACTTTATAAACTAAAAGTTGTATAAGTTATGTAAGAAATATTGCTAAATGTATATCACAATAAAATAATTATGAACACTAAACTGGCAATTTGCTTTATTGATCAAACGACATTGATTTATATCAAATATTGATGTTGAAACAGTAAATTTCCTATTGTGACAAACAAAATATTTGAAAATAAAAAATACATGTGAATTAACCTAACACAAAATTGAATCATTACATTTTTATTATTTTCTTTTATATACTTATGGTTAAAGTACAGAATACCTCAAGAAAATTCACCTGTAAATGTTAGTACCAATATTTTATGAAAAATCTTATTTTACATTCAAAAGGGAATCACTTCAAACACTTCATCAATAACACAGGCGTCAAGTTAAAAATCTCGGCAGTTCATTTTTTTTTTTGAAAAACTGCCGACAACATGATTTGAAAAATAAATTTTTCTATCTTTCACTGACATGAAGATTTCTCGACTGTATCAGACATTTTGAAATTTCTTTGAGTAATAAAGTTGACTAGTACTAAGAATGTCTGGAAAAATCACGAATAAACTTTATTTCTTCAAACATTCGCAATAGGAATGTATTTCACGACAGAGAAATATTTAAAATTACGTAAATTATTATCAGACTAATTTTATGGTGAGAGGAATAATTTTATAAAAACTATAATATTTAACGTTTTATACATCCTTCAACATTAGTTATGGCTATCGAGTAAAATTTTCGTAATGCATAAAATTATTAAAATGAATTATTCATATATTCATAAAATTGGCAAAGTTATGAGGCATTAAATTTTGAACCAAAATATATTTGTCTCTACTAAATAAAATTTTTGCATCCGTATTTAAAAGTACATAAATTCCGTATATAATAAATTATGAAAGCACTGATATTTAAAAATACTTTTTGCTTATGCAGATTCGAACACTATATAAAGTATAGATATAATTTATTAGTACTTAATTTTTTAGTGGACTTCAGTGCACTGAATTCATATTTTAGTACATATTTAATATTTACATAAGTTTTAGCTAGGTGAAGATTTAAACAAAACTGTTCATACAATTTATTGATTTTCAGTGAAATCAATACGATTTTACATGTAATCATCCTTGCAGTTTACAATATAATTCTTCCATATTAAACTAAATTGTAATGTTGTTTTAAGAATTAGTTAAATATGAAATAATAATTATATACCTAAATTTGTATTTTATGAGTTTATAAAATTCGTTACCAGTTATTTTAAAATATTCTTAAATTATAAATTTAAAAAGATTGTGAAATATTCTTTTAAATATGTTTTAAATTGGGAAATCAAAGAAGGTCTCCATTTTGATGTGCAGAAGTACATACATTTAGTAGATAAATTGAAAATCATTTTATTCGAAAATACTGACAAAAAGCTAATTTAAGTTACAAAAAATATTTATACTCTACTGTTAAATAATTTAAATAATAAATGGAGTTAAACTCTTGAATATTTTTGGAATATGTAAAGGTGTTTAACATAGAGAGAAATTTCAAAAGAGCAAACCTCTGCAGATTAAGGATTTAAGTATTTATATAAATACAGTGAATTTTGTAATGCAAAGCGAGGTGACAGTATTTAATTTCACGCTTTATATTTCCATTCATATCAGTTTTGACAAATTCTACTAAATATGTTTTCCCAAAAATTTTATAGTTTCGTATCGTCTAAAAATGATATGTACAGTAGTAAAAGGAGTGTAAACTTTCTTAAGCAACTATATTTTTGAATCAATAAACACAACTGATTTTTCTGGGGCTATATATTCTGACATCGAAGCGTAAACGTATCTTGCTACAGCTTATCGACGCCGTTTATTGAAACAGAAAGTCAGAAAGAAGTCGTCGTTTGAAGGAGTAAAATTGCTCTTTATTAAATAATGAAAATAAAAAAAATTCTTTTACATGAAAGAAGGAAATAACATGCATATGAAAGAAGAAACATGAAAGAAGGAATGAATGAATCTAAAATGTAGCGGTGGAATAAAAAGGGATGATAATATTGAATGAAATAAATAAATGGATAAATTAACCAAATAAAGGGAGTTTGAAATCAGTTTTATTCACATAATTTTTTAAATCCAGTTTAATGGAAATTTGAAGATTGAATTTCAAATCTAGCCCATTCAAAATTAAAAAAATGACTTAAGACGTTAAATTTTAATTCAAGAAAGGCATATTTATCTTTTGAAGGAATAAAATTGCTCTTCATCAAATAATGAAAATAAAAAAATTCTTTTATATGAAAGAAGGAAATAACCCGCATATGAAATAATTCTAACATGCATATTAATAATCTAGATGCAATAAAGTTTAAAGTATTTATTATAAATTTTCTCTATATTTGGCAACAGTATTTTTTATTCACAATTAATTAAGGTGTAATATTTACTGTATTTCTGATATCTGAAGCAGTTTCTAACACTCTAATTTTATAATTTTTTTAAAAATAAATTAACTCACCAAAATCCCCTTTAATTAAAATATACTATTATATTTAGAGATTTTATTGCAATAATTTATTTATACTTTTTAACTTTTATACTAATGTAATATAGAAATAAATAGCGTTATAATTAGATTATTGATATTTTTTTTTCATAACTACTGATGTAAAAGCAGTAAAATGAACTTAAAAAATAAATTTTCATAGCATTCGAGAATGTTTTTTTTTTGACCACTCAAATACAAATTAACAATTCAGATTTATATGATTGATTAATTATATATATTTTACTGTGAATGCAAATATATTATAAGCAATCAGTTTAAAAAATGTGTGATTTTTTCACCTTTGGAATCCATTTCTAAAGATAAGCTTCCCCCGTAAGATGATACACAGAATGATGCATAGCTTAGTCCCATATGTAGGCATTTATTCTTGCCTTGAGGGCAGAAGAACACATAAAATTTTCATAGCTGTACAGATGGCAGAAATGCAGAAGAATTCTACGAAGGCTACTTTTCTTTTATGCATGTATATTTTGATGCAGTTCCTTTTTATATATCCCATATTTTATTAAAATTTGTTATGCGATGCTTTTAAAACAAGCATTTGTTTGGAATACAAAGCAATATTTTTATACAGTATACATAATTCACTATGTGTTAATGACAATGCTATTGAATAACACAATTAGGATTTTAGAGATGATGAATTTTGACAATAATTTGAAGAAAATAAGCATTATCATGTATATAACTATTATTAATTTTAAAGAAATTTAATGGCAATCAACAATAATTTGAAATGAATAAGCAATATTATATCTTACCCTTGTTAATTAACTTTAAAAAATAACTATTTTAATACACTATACCCTGGGTATTATCATTAAAAGACAAAAGAAATTACGGGCAAATATTAATTAATGATGCCAATAAATAAGTAGCAAAACTTATTAATACAAGAAAATGAAATTTTATGAGATTTAATGAAGATGGAAAAAATGCGGAAAATATTATAAGCATTTGATATTGTTAAGCTAAATCAAAAACATTGAAAAAAAGCTATAATTTACTACAAAAAATGTTAATTTAGATTTTATTTTTCTTAGTATTTTTTACTTGGAGATAAAAATAATATAAGCATAAATTTCAATAGAAAATGCGTTTTTATATGATTTATTTTAGAACTAATAGAGGAAATAAAAAGTTTGAAATATCGAATGCTGTAAACAAAAAATATTTTTAAAAATCTAATAAAATTTTATTCTACTTTTATTATAATTTATAATTCAAAAAATGTTGTAGGACAAAAAACATGTGTTGTTTTTACACACTTTACAATTTTACATGAATCACAAAAATTTCTTGTAATTATAAATTCATTAAAATCAATTCTAAATGTAAAATATTAAATATGCAAACAATTTAAGTAGAAAATAAACTTATAAATTTACTTTTGCAAAAGAGGGATATTTATTAGATACAAGCTAAATTTGTAATATTTCAAGAATAAGAGATAATTACTATCGAAAGCATAAGTAGAAGCATTTATGTTAATGATAACCAGATGAACTATCATTTAAAAATGCTTTCATGTATATTATGAAATATTTATACATTTATTATTTCGGCTGCTAGCTTTATTCTAAAATTTTTAAATTTCAAAAAGTAGAATCCAATCGAAATTCTGATCATTAGAATGAGTTTATTCACTCTCTTTGTGGAATTTAAAGCATCTATTGCTTGAGACTAAAAAAACTTGCTTTAAATTGTACGGTTGAAAAGAAAGAAACGTGGTATTTTTCATTCAAAAAATGCTCAAATTGCAGCATGTAATACTAAAACAGTTTGGAAAACTTCTTTCTGTGATTTGCATCCTCGTAAGAAAAAGTAATTTTCTGTAGGATAAGGAGAGAATCTAAACTACTTTGCTTTTTTATAAACTTTACGCTGAATCCTTAATAATAATGCTGCTGATTTTTAAGCTGCATTTGTAGAGAAATAAATAAGAGCATTCTATATTCCAAATGAATTCTTAAAAATAACTAAAAGAATTTTTTTTTACGTAAATACAATTTCTACAGAAAGTTCATTTTGTTTCTGTAGCAATTATTTGTTTGTTACAGAGCTACAATAATTGGATGTAAAAGTTAGATTTGAGAAAGTACTATGCGGAAAAAAATCGTAAAATTCATTTACGAAAAGTATAAATCATATTCCATTAAATTCCATAAAATTTTAATTTTATAATGCCTTTTTTTGTAAAATGAAATTTGTAAATTTTTTTTGTAAATTCATTAAACGAAACAATTAACTTTTTTTACACAGAAAAACATTTTAACAACCTTAATTCAATTTCCCATCGACTGTTAGAAAGTTACTGAAATAGAATAATTAAAAACTGTAGCATACTACTTCTAATATTTTGAGAAAACATAAGTAGAACACTAAAAAAAAAGTTCTCACGCTTCAAATAATTCAGACGAAAACAATTCCGAGAAAGTAGTTTTTTTTCATATTAAAATTTCTTAAGTGAAATATGAGGTTTTGTAAAAGAATTCAGAAGTAGCTTTTCAGAGAAATAGCAAATTTAACAAAAAATACAAGCTATATTTAGAATAACTAAAAGCTTTTCGACAGATTCAATTTCATTGTGTAAAACTCATTTTAAGCAAACAAATATGCATTCAAAAAGTTAAACAAAATTTTATGTTTATTCATGAATTATTTTTATTACTAGAATCAAAAATATTTACGAAATTCAGGAGGTGATTTGAAAAAAAAATGTAAAAACGTAATAACTAAATAAACATAAGTATCTAATGAAAATAGGAGAATTTAATTGGTGCACTGTAAATATAGATTCTGTTTGGAATTCACACAAATCATGAGCAAAACTGAATTAAAGAATGAATTTAAATTTTGATAGGAGTCATTTGAGAGTATCTAATGATGGAATTAAATGGATAATTTCTGATTAACTTCAATTTTTTTTATCCTACTTATACATGGAATATTCCATTTCTATTGAAGTTTGCTTTTCTTTACAAACTCGGGCTTATAATTTATTTTTAAAAATCCAGCTTCAAAGTGTGGTAAGAAATGTTGTTTTCCCATGGAATTTTAATGATACATTAATTATCCTTAGATAATGATTTTTCATGAAACACAAATGGTAAATCCTACATTATATTACTAAATATTGTATAATGGATAATTAAATCACAGACAGAAGTATATTTTTAATTAATTATTACTTATATTTTTATTAAAATAGAGTTCATTGAGTTTTAAATAAGTAGTCAAATTAGCAAATAATTAAACTTAATTGCTTTTATTTGCATTTTCCTATTCCAATAAGTTTCTTGTATTATTTGCGAAGTCTATCAAATTGACTCGAATTTCATCTTTTAAAGATACATTAATAATACATATTATATTGTTTATATTTTGTTTACACAATAATAAAGAATATTTACGTTTCAGGATGTTTTGGAAATATATCTATAAAAAGCATAAACAATCGTATTCAAAATTGCATGAGACTATTCTAATACACTCCAACTTATAAATTGCTTCAGGATATTCCGATTAAGCCAGTCCTTTATGGGCCACTTTTTACTTAATACGTCTAATTAGACAAGGATTTACAGTTTAAAATGCTTTCTGAACCATTATACAACATCCAATCCCAAAATGGAGTCAAACCCATGAACAACTGAACGGAAGGCAAGGGTCTAAACAATTCGGATGAAAACTCAGTATTAAAACAATAAAACTCTGGCATTTATAAGCATAACCCTGTGTGAAATTTTGGAAGTTTATGACATATTTGGGTTTCCCCATGCATTTCTTTAAATTAACATTTTTAAAAATAGAAACCTCAGTAATTTCGTAATTAGATTAAACACGTTTGAATAGAGGAAGAATAGTTTTCATGAAAAGTATAATATATATATATATATATATATATATATATATATATATATGAAATAACACACATAATTTTAACTAAAAATATTATGATCATTAAATTTTTATGCCTAAAAATAATGTGTACATCTTTTATTGTTGGTGAACTAATGTGGAATAAATATATTTGGTGATTGATACTATTGATACATCAATTCTCTATTATCAATTATACTTGATACAGCTTGTAAACAAGAAAGATATGCTTTCTAGTGAAGAATTATATAAGCTTTTTTTTTATTCGGAATGTTATGTTCTATTTTAGGAATTTCTATATTTATGACAGACACAATATCCTGATAGATATCATGGAACATAAACATTTAGCCTCTATATATTTTCTTTAATAAAGCAGCCTAAGTGATAGTCTTTCTCAGTAACTTGCTCAAAAACAAAAGCATCTAACGTTTAACAATATATAAACTGTACACGATAGCGCTTTTAAATCTAAAATAATTCCTAGAGTCACACACAACTCCTATAATTATGATATAACTTTTAAAGGTAAGTATCAACTGTAAGCTATGTTATAATCCTGCAAGACAATCCTTTACAAGACTACCTTCATCAGAGATTATGCCTCCAACAAAATACCTGTCATCTTTTTAATCTTTTTTCTCAGATAAAACTGCAATTCTCTACTTTAAAATAGACTCAGTTTATTTATTCTTAACAGGTACTTATATACCAAAAATTTATTTCAAATTATTAATATTAAATAAGTATGGATAGTAATTTTCTGTAATATTTAAGAAATTAAGCTCCTGAATTTGAAAACTAAATAATTATCTTCTTGTATATATAAAAATATTTTTATTTGCTTACGTTGTTGACCTTATTAATAAAGTTTTTCAAAATGCGTATACAAACATTGTGCTTAAGGAAACAGATGATCTCTCTAATACATTCAATTGATGCAATTTTCTTATTCAATAGAAACTGAAATATTGCAGGAAATAATTTGATAATTTAAAAGAATTGTAGATATTTTCTATTTTAATTCTTTCAAACAAATGATTATGATCAAGTGGAAGAAAATACAGACATTACCACAATACACTTTTTTTAAACACTGTTTATAAAATTTAAGAGTTTAAAAAAAATATTCTCAGTAGAATCATTTTGATATTTAATTTTAAAAATAATTATTTTTAGGAAATTTAATAATGTAAAATTAGGAAAAAGTTCTTATATAGTTGTCTTTTCCTTATCTAGGTCTATGTGGGCGTGAATTCAATTCATTATAACACAAATATATTTCAATACTTAATTCAATACAGTGCGTCATATATCAATAAAACTACTCTTTCTTTAAACTACTCAATGAAAATACTCTTTTTTAATCACTTAGAGGTAAATTATTAATCTGTTATTAAATTAACATTTGAAAAAAAGGAAAAATATCAATGCACAATTTTTGTTTTTAAAAGAACATTTTGCCTAGATATTTATATTATAATATAAAAATTATATAATATTTATTAATTAAATACTTAGATAACATTTATTAATTAAATTGTTATATATAATATTTCCTGTGAATATAATGCCTTACATTCTTCAGAGAAGATAAATATTTTGTATAGAATAGCTTAGATGCTCTTACAAAATCTTGTTTTAAAATTTACATTTATTTAGGTGCTGTAGTTAAAATATTACATACAATTTCCATACTTATGTATAAGACAAATCTATTTTTGTCCAGTGGAAGAGAAACCAAATTTTTTGTGTGGATATAAATAACGCACAAATTATAGAAATATAATAAATATGTATTTACATTTTGTACATACAATTCTTACATTTTCCCAATTTTCTACTTACAATATTGTTGAATAACTCAGAGATAAAGTTATCTGATTTTCCCATTTCAAAATATAAATATTTATAATATAGATTGAAGTTATTGTCCAATTTTGTTTTCTAGAAATCTTTTTTGGCAAAGTAAAAGATTTTTTCAGGGATTTACCAATCTGTATATTTATGTCTCCATTGAACCGATACTTTTATATTGCGAAAAGTATTGATTCAATAAAACTTCACAGGTATGAAAATCTTCATTTTTGTTTTGTTTGTCGTTTTTATAATATTAATTTTTCAATTTAAAAATATTTAATTGAGATTGAAGTAGATTCTTGTGTTAATTGCGCAATAAATTTAACTATCATTCTCTCGGTAACGCAGAGATAAATTTTGCTGTGAAAATAATGCCTTACATTATGTTCTATACATGTGAATTATATAATACTTCTTCCTTACATAATGTTCCATAATGAATGTTTCCAACTATTATAGAATATTTCAAATAGAAATGACATTGCATTAATGAATTGCTAAAGTATTCTTTAGAAATATTAAATTTGAAAAATACATTATGATTCTTTATTTTATCAGCTAAAACTAAATTTTCTCAGTCTAAATATTTTATTTTCCTCAAAATTAAGCACTTTCGTTCATATTTTAGCTACCTTTATCAGAAATGTTTATTTTGTTAAATTAATTTTTTCTCGTTATCATAAATATTAAGTCAAATTCTTATATATTTGAATATTTTCTTCAACTTTTTAATATTTTATGAATGTCATAGTTTATATAATTATATAACTTTGACATTCATGAAATACAAAAACAACACATAAAATATATTTTTATTTTTTCTTACGTAACAAACAACTAATACAATTGTGTAGGAATGATAATATGTAATTTTTCTTTCTTCTTTCGATTTTTCTCTTAGTGGATATATATACATAAATACGGTTTAAGTACATTATTTATGCCAGATTTTAAGAGATACTTCCGATAACGTTTTCAGTATTTAAAACTGTCTAAATAACTACATAGAGAAAAATTCCTTTTACTATAAATAGAAGTTAATTGAAATATTTCACGAAAAACATTTTACGAAAAATAAATTATATCTTGAATTATATAAGAGGATACATCGGTAGAGAGAGGGGGGGGGAATATTGCCTCCATAAAAGGATTTATCAAAAATAGACCTTGTTATAAAACTCTCGACTATTTTCAGAAATTGCTGACAAATAAAACTAAACCTGTTTTTAAGTCTTTTATATACTTGAGTTAACTAAATATATATATATATATATATATATATATATATATATATATATATATATATATAT
>JAPDSC010096107.1:0-32255 GCA_026290005.1 Latrodectus geometricus
ATATATATATATATATATATATATATATATATATATATATATATATAAATTAAATATTTTTTAAATAGTTGTGTGGAATCCATGGATTGAAAATGCTAAGAAAATGGATGATTTTGGTGATGAGGAATGGAAAAATATGATTTGTGTTGAAGCTGGACATGTTAATAATTCAATACCTTTAAAACCTATGGAATCTTTTAAAGCTTTCCAAACACTTAAAGTCTGTGCTTGACATTAATTGTTTCATCTTTGTGTGCAATTTTGAATTATATACAACTATATATATATTTTTGATAGCTGCTTTTATTATTATGTATTTCTTCACTGTTATAGCTGCTTATTTTACTGCAAAGAATTATGACGAGCTTTTTATGTATTTTAAATTTCTATCAATTCAATATACCGTATTTTCCTGTATATAATCCCAGCGGCGTATAATCCGCACGGCCGTTTTTTCGAGTAAAAGGGAAAAAAGCGTCGCATAATCCGCAGCGGCGTATAATCCGCGGCAATGTTTTTTCGGTGAATTGTCTAAAATATGTACTGCTGATAATATAGGTGTCACATAAAATAAAAAAATGCACAGTAGGATTAAAAATTTAATAAATTGTATAGAATAAGAGCATTTATTATGAAAAATATCAGTCTAGATCCAGTTTATCGCAGAGTGCGATAAACTTGAGATGAAAGCACGAGATCGATCAAAAGCGATAATTTTGAGAAGAGATTCTGGTAAAATTTCCCGATTTTTAGATTCTAATAACTTTTAAAAAGATGTTAGACATATTTAAATTAATATATATTTGCTTTGTTAATATTTAAATGAAAGAAATAGATAATTTACAAATTGCGTATTTAATATAATTTTTTTATACCGCGCGTGCTTTGTTTTTCACTTCACATTAACACATTTGACGCCATTGTTTTTATTTGCTTTCGCTATAGCTTTTAATTTAAAATCTGCTGTGTAACTTAAAAATTTTCGCTTCAATATGACGACATACGAATTTGAATATTTTCAAAACGAAACAGCTCACGTCAAGGCAAATTGCAAAATGACGTGAGCGAATTTACAACCGTAAAATCTTTAAGAGAAACCGAATTCGTTTTTGAACGTAATTGCACAAAGCCGATTATAGTTTAAATAACTCAGGTGTATCCTGGTACGACCTGTTATTTATTTTATGAAACATAAAGAGTATTTCTTTCAAAACTTTCTTGTAAGCTTTTCTGATGGAGAATGTTTTTTATCAGATAATCCGCGGCGGCATATAATACGCACAACGAAATTCGGAACCTTTTTAACACATAATCCGCGGATTATATACAGGAAAATACGGTACGTCTCTTTTTATATATTTTAATTCATATTTATATAAATATTTATTTTTGTTTGGTTCATTGTAGTCCAGCCTTATAAAATGTGTTAATATATTATTTTGTACTTTAATTGATTCAATAAAGATTTATTTGAATTTATCTTAAAGATTTATTTATGCTAAAGAATAGATTTTAATAACTATTTTTGTTGAAGCACTAAATAAAACTACATTTTTTTTAAAAGTCCTTGATACATGATGCATTATTAATCTATAAATTAATTTATGATGTATAAATCAGTTATTTTTTTCAGTAACTTTTTAACTTTCTTTTACGGCATAATTTTTGAAAATGATTGAAATTTTCATTATCAGTGTGATGTATAAAAAGGTTAAAAAGGTGATGCAATGAACCTTTATTTGAATATTTTTTATGTTTAAAGCAGGATATGTTTCTTAAAGGATGATAATGCTATGCATAAAATATAACTATTTTAAATCTTAACTTGAACATGGCAATTTTTTTTTTAAGGTTTTATCTCATTTTTATGAAAAATTTTAATTAATATTGCATAATTTTATAAACAATTTCTTTTTTTCATTAAGATAAGGATTGGCAATTACATGAATTTTCAGTTTTGACTTATCTGCAATGCCTCTCTGTTGCTTTAAAAATATTAAGGCAGACATACCAATATTGTAAGAATTGCAAGAACTTTAAGATAAAAATTTATTGATAGTATATATTTTGGACACATTGAATATAATATATAAAATAAACATTAATTGCTGTAAATAAATTAAAATACTAGTCAAGGAATAACTTCATAAAAAGTAGTCTTTAAATCATTATATTCTCATTTAAAAAAAAAAAAAAAAATCATTTCTTTTCATATTAATTCAAAACTTAATTTGTTTTTGAGGAAACTTATCAAAAAACTGTTCTTAAATATGATATTAGGTTAAGAGATTTTTTTTCTTTGAAATTTTAATTTTCTGAAGCTTGCAGTTTTCTGTTATTATTTATTCTATGTGTGCTATGCATCAAATGATGTATATGACACAGAATGCCATACTTTCAGGCATGCAAAGTGAAACCAGTCAAACTAAAATTGTGTTTTAAATGATTGTCGTATTAATGACAGCATACTGCAGTTTTGTAAAATTGTGACAATAATGCTATTTTGAAATATATATGTACCACAGTACAAATGCATATTTGTCAATTTTTCCGGAGAAGTCAATTTTTATTTTCTGTGCAGGTGAAACTTTCTTATATATATATATATATATATATATATATATATATATATATATATATATATATATATAAAAGAATTAAATAAGATCCTTTTTACTAACTAAAGAAGTAAATTATTTTTATATTTAAGATTATAAAATGTATTAAGGGAGGATTGAATCGAACTGGAAAGAAAATGGAAAAAATAGTTTGCTAATTGATGAAATGTTATAAATGCAAAATCAAACTTCTGTGAATTAATATATAATGTGAAATGATAAATTTTTTAATGTATTGCAAAATAAATGTTGCATTAAGAATGTTGTAGAAAATGATTTTAATGGTATATTTAAAATAAATAAAAACACAGTTAACGTTCTAATTGCTTTTTTTTTTTTTGCAGTTTAATTTAAAATTTTATTTTTACTAGTGCTTATATTTTATACAATAAATTTATTATTTATATTAAATAAACAAATACATTTAAAAATACCTTTTGCTTCTTTTAGTTAGACAGTTCATCAGCAGATTTAATTATTGATTTAATTTAATATCAGCTTCTACATATTGTATGAGGATTGTCTGGAAATCTTTTCAAGAGTTAATTAGCTGTTATATTAGGTGTTAGAACACAGAATTAGATAATCTTTTTATATAATTTTGTTGTCAAGACAAAACTTATTTGGTATTTTAGTTATGGTAAATAATTCACTTCAAAATACTAAAAGTTGCATATGACTCAATAAAGATTATTCTTTCAACTTTAATATCAAAGATTTTCATTTAATAGCTTTTGATTACTTTGAGTGTATTATTTCATAAACATTGTTTGCATAGTTTAGTTGCTGTAATTATTATCATTATTAATTTACTTCTTATATTTTCCCGAAATGTCTAAGATATTTTAATTGGCTTAAGAATGTTAAGGCTGTCAGTCCCATGAGAGAAATTGTCACTATTTTAAGAAATCCTGTTACTGATGGGGTATATTTCTCAGTAAAACTGGTTTCAAAAGGCAGAGCAATTACATCCTAAGAAGATAAAAATGTAAAAAATTCATTAGAGTAATAAAATATTTTCATGAACATTTTAACAGAAATATAAAATTCATTTATCAGGGTGCACAAAATATACATTATTTTAATTAAAATATTAATTTTCATACATGTCATAGATATTTATTTATACATTTTAGAATAAAATAACTTTAATAGATTCAAAATATTTTAAGGAATCATTCAATGAAGTGAAGATATTTTATGCTAGCATAATTAAACAAAAAAATGAAATAGGATTTTATGTGCATATTTTATAAAAGTAAATAGCATGCAAGTTTTAATTCTTTTGTGAATCGTGGGAATTTAAAAAAAATGAAGTTAGTTATTATAAACTGATATTAGATAATTAAACTAGTGGAGATCTTTACCTGTATCAATATATATATTTTAACTAATTATAAGAAGTTCAATTTAGTTGATAATTATTAGAAATTCAGTTAATAAGTCAAAAGGATGTAAATAACGATGTCATAATGTGTAATATAGTAATGTTTCAGACCTGAAATTTCCTATTCATCATGAGAGGAGGTATCATTAGAGGATATAAATGAATATACATTTAAAAAGTGATATCTCTTATAATAACTGTATTAGTAAATTTACCTGTAGGATTTTTAAAATTTTTCTACCGTCCAAAATTATTTCTTTATAAATTATTTTGTAAAAACATTTAGGTATTGAATAGCAAAAAATTTATTTTTTGTTGATAGATCAGCATAAAATTTTAAAATATCTGAATTTTGAAGTAGAAAGCCATGATCTTTTCACCTTGAAACGAAAATCTACTCTGACTAGAAAATAAATAAAAAATGGAACATAAAAATAGCAAAAATTGAAGTGTATTAAAAGAAAGATATGATTTTATAAAGATTATTTCATTAACTAGATATCAAATATTGATATAAGTTATAAAATATTAAAAAAATGTAAAAGAAAAAGTGTTCCAATAAATTTTGATCTATTTCTTATATTTTTAGAAGTTGAATTCAGTTTTCTAAGGAATGATAGCTGTAAAATTCTTCTGAATTATATGTAAGAAAGCGTAATAATTTCAGCATTTTAAAAATCTTAGTTACAATATCTGGTGAAAACTCTTTTTTATTCTTTCTTTAACTTTACTGAAGCTATTGAGGGATGTTTAAGGTTTTCTATTTTATTCCATAAATGGAAAAAGTAGCATTGATGTCAACTGTAGTTTTAACTCTATTTTTATAAATTACTAAGCTTTATTTTTCTAATGCATATGGCTTGAAACACATTGAACAAAAATTTAATGAATGTGATTGGACTTCAATCATGATCAACTCTTATTTTCAGATTCGATTGTGTAACATCAATGAAATTAATTTTTGTCTTCATTTAATTGTTTTAGTTAGTTGAATATGTTTATCTCACTGTTTATAATCGCCAAGAACAATAAGCAATATTAACATGGATTTGGCAAATTTGATAAATTCTGTTTTCCATATATATGATCAAAGTAGAATTCTTTCAGTATTGCATAATTTTTTAGCAGAATTGAATTTCGTTCTTTAATGTCTCACCTACTCTGAATATATAATCGCTTAGTGGATTCGAATTCTTATTTTTATGTAAAATCCTCATTGTATCTGATGGAATCAAAATGCTCATATATAAAATATTTGATGTGACTTACTTCAAATTGAGGTTCTTGTTGCCATATTTGATCTTCAGTTATCTTTCTCATTCTGCACAGAATTTCACGAGCAGCCCTCTCCCCAGCTTCAATGGCACCCTCCATGTATCCTGACCACTCCACTGCTGTTTCAGTACCAGCGAAGTGCAATCTATCTATTGGAGTGCGAAGGACACTGAAAATATGTTTCAATTATGTACATTTAAATTGCGTTTTTAAAATTTAATTTATTTGAAATATTTTTATGCATTTTATATTATTTTTACTTTTAAAGATTTTTAATTGTACATCAAAAGAATAAAGTATTAAAAATATTATATTAATATCATTTTTACTAAAGAAAGTTTTCTTTTTATATTTTCATTGTTATTTTAAATAATAGGTTATATATAATGTGATTCATATATTAATTCAGCTTTTTTTTTTTTTTTTTTTTTTTTTTTGTTGACTATTTTGTAAATAAATAAAGACGCATTGATTGTAGAAATAGTACTACAACTATTCAAATAGAGAGTTTAAAATCTAAGGACTATATTTTTATTAAATCTCACTCAGACTTTATTCCTGATTATTATAAATCATGAATACATTTATGTAAGTGATAGATGTGTATTTCTGGATTTAAAGATACTGAATTCGGGATATAATACATATCTAATCATGAAATTGCTGAAATATTTTATGATGAATTATTTGGAGAAAGTTATATAAATATATTATGAATGTGTAACAAAAACATAGCAAGCTTGCTTATAATTTAATTCATCCATCAAATAATAATTTGGTTCTGAAATAAAATATTGTCTCCAAATTTTATTTGAAATTTAAATTTAATATTACTGTTATACTGTAATTGATAAATTATTTAATAAATATACAGCAAAATCTTCCACCGATAAAAAGAAAGTTTTAATATATTTTTTAAAAAATAGGATATCTAATGTAGTACCTGCCATATCTTGTAAGAAAACCAGGTGGGTACACTGCTGTGTAACAGCCTCCAGAATATTGCTCCTCCATCCAGTTTTTTTCTTCATAGTGAATTGGCTATAAAATAATTCCATAATATTTTGTACATTATTTATATTGAAAACAGTCATGTTTATAGTATAGTAATTTTGTATAATTTTTTATATTAATTTTGAATACTCACTTTTAATGCTTCTTTGCATCCGGTCACTTCTGCCAAACTTTGAACAAGTACTTCCTTTCGTTCAACAGGACTTAAGCTGCAAAACCTGCGGCATTTGTCAGTCAATACAAAACTGAAAAAAATTACAATAGAAATTATCATGTAAGCAGCGAATAATTAATTAAATCAATATTTAGAGGATGAAGGATAATCGCTGATAAAAGAACTACCATAACGGCAACAGAAATGAAATTTCCGAAGCGTTAATATAAGCTTACATCTGCATAGTTTTCAGAGCTTTTTAATTAAAAGCTCTCATGCTGGAAAATAACATTTACAGAAAAAAGGCAAAGGATTAACAAGTCACTGCTGTTCTTTATTCTGAAGCTGCATAATAAATGCTTACACATGCATTTTAGTTCTGCATTTGCATATTTATATTCGTATTAAGCAGGCATATAGACTACTAATGTTATTTGCGACGCTATCGTTAATAAAGGGAAAGAATGTGTTTGGAAAAGATTCAAAGAAGTTACTGTACTAATATATGTAATTTTTTTCTCCAATTTAATTGTACAAGCATAAATAGGTGGGAAGGAAAACTTCTAATGAAGCCGTATAAGTGAATGAAATGGAACTTCAAACTAATGATATCACAAATGATTTCTTGAAAGAAATTTCGGTAACATCCTAAGAGAGCTATACCCTTGTGACAAACTGAAGAATAAGATTTTATATTCACTTAATTTTTTTTATAAACGTCTTTGAAATAAGTTATTTAAAAGTAAATTAAGTTATCGTGAAAAACATATTAATAAGATATAATATGCATTCAATCTGGTTTGAAGAATCGGGAAATGAAAAATATATCAGAAGTCATTGATAGCTTTACATGAATAAACATATTTATTAAAAATTAATTTAAGCATCCACGTGTCATTTATTAACAAATGTGGGATAGATGAAAATAATATAGGTCATTAAGGTAAGATATCCTATAAATGAGGCTATTAATAGTTATCGAACCTTTTCAAGAATCAATTACTGGGGAGTTTTAATGGATTAATATTAAGGCTGCATTTATCAGTTTAAAAGATCTCAGGTTTAATCCAGTATACTATTTAGCGACGTGAGATTAATATTGCCTTTCTTGGTATTCTCTTCTGTAAGTGCAAAGTTTCCTCTATTTCAACATAAAAATCTAATTTTGGAAAGCACTCGCGAAATATAATAGTCTAGTTTTACAGAAACCCTATTAGTTGTTTTGACCTGTTTGACATGTCTAAAAGTAGCGCTGATCTTTCCTAGCGTAGAAAGAGAAAGAAATTAATCAATTATTTATTTTCCATTTTGCTTTTCTCTCTTCCTCGAACATTAACTAGTTGTTTATAATAGATTAGAAATGTTAGCTAATTGTCTAATAAGGGCTTACATTATTGTAAAATAAAGTATCGCAGTATTTTTGCGTACTTAAATGTAATTTACGTGACAGAATTGCTTGGAAGGAAATTTAACAAATCAAGAAAATAAGTAAAATGAGTTTTGTGTGGTGTATGTTAAAAAATGAATTTCTAGATCGAAAGCATTTTTGGAAATACCCTGCTGGTCATCCAAATTGCAACACCTAGAAAAACAAGAGATATCACAACAAAATTTATTTTGTAGATAACATGTTGACCAAGCATCAAATGATTAAATTTATAGACTTCTGTAAAGAGCCCTTAGGACAATGCTTGCCTCTTGTGGTCACGCATTATCCTGTTGAAATAGGGCTCTGGTCAAGCCAAGGAAGGACAACTGGCTCCAACAACTCGGAGATGTAGAGCTGGCTGCTTAAAGTACCAGCAATGCGTACTGGAGGAGTGCGATGATATCCAATACCGCCCGCTACCATAATACGTGGTGCAGGACAGGTGTGTTGTGTATAACGGAGCTGTTGCGTATTCTCTCTCCACGGTGTCTCCAGATTCGAATACGACCATCGTGGTTTTGCAGACAGAAGCGTGATTCGTCAGTAAATACAATTTCATTCCATTCTGCCGTTCACATCCTCCTTCCATCGCACCATTGGCGGGGGCACACAAGAAAAACACCCCACAATTGCTGTACTTGAAATCGTCGAAATTTCCAAGCCTTACATAGCGCTTAAAATTGGCGCCACAGGGGAGCGTGATGTGCGTCTGCGTTTAAATTCTAATAATTTGCATATCTCACCTTCACTAATGCATGTTGTAAATTTATGTTATTTGCATGCTTCCTTCAGGTTGTTGCATTTACGGTGGCCTGCAGTGTGGATCAGAATTAGCTTAGAGTTTTTCAGATGAGAAATAATGTTACGAAGTTCACTGTATAATTTTATCTTTACTTAAGTATAACCTATTAATCTTATACCTATAATAAATCTAATGAAAGAATGTTCTAAGCCGGATGATGGGTGAGTGGTTAGCTTTCCTGTCTCCTAGGCTGTTGGTTTTGGGTTCGAATCCTGTTTCAGACATGGATGCTCTCTTTCTCTGTGTTTTTTTTTGTCCTTTCTCCTGAGATGATGCATGAATGCGGCCCGCCCTATAAACAGGTTTGTGGTGGTGGGGCGTGGGCAATGCTACTCACCACCGTGACTTGGTTCACAGGTACCCATCGGGTAACGCTAAATGAGTAGCAATTTCTGGCCTTTTGGTAAAGGGTCAATCACCCAGTGCCCACCATTGGAGAGGGGGGGGGGAAGGATGTTGTAAAATCCAGTAATTGACAGAAATGAACAATTTATGTTCTAGAATATACAATGATAAAGACAACTAAAGGAATAAATTTGAGAGCACAATTTACTATTAAATGATCTGATTTATCTCTCAATATTTTCTTTGAAAAATGGTAATTCAATTTCCAGAAGTTTTAATAAAAATTATCTTATTTTAAATAAAATTCATTTGGAAAAATTCTTGTAAAATAAAACAAAATTGTGAAGACTGCTTTGAAAAACTGGTATATGAATAACGTTCACACTGAACAAACATTAGAGAATAAAAATAAATAAAAAAAGAATTGCTATATTTAAAGCAGCAATTTCAAGCTTTTTTTAAAACGTGTTAATTTGATCCGTATCTGTGTTTTATAATAATCAGGAAAAAGCACATAATTTTGAAACATTTTCAAAAACATTTGAGAAACTCATTTCTGTTTTCGAAACAAAAGTAGAGCCCTTTTATTAAACGTAATCTTTTCGTATCTATTTAAAATATATTCAAAATACATAACGTCATTAATTCCGATTAACTCATATTTACCCGACTAGAGCTGGATGGCTGCCATCTGGTTTTGTATCATCATATGTCATGTACATGGGGTGCTCATCTCCACCATGAATCAGCGTGGATCCACAAAGTCCTAATGTGAAAATGATTAATAATTTTATCCGATTATAACACATGTAAATATAAAAATCACGAAATTTTTAAGGCTATAATTTCTAAGAGTTGAAGTTGATTTAGTATGAAAATCACTAGAAAAAAAAAATAATGCAAATAATATATATGAATTTATGTCAAATTAGAGTTATAATTTTGAAAAGGTTTATTTGATAATGAGGAATTTCTTATAATTCAAGGTTTATAGAAGTTTTGTACCAAATTAAGCTAAATATCATAGGTTTTAGATGTTAGAACAATTTATATATTTATAATAAAAATACCTAAAATACTTATAATATTTTGGAATTTAATGAGACTCAGTTTTTACTTTTTTCCAAATATTTTATAATTTAGAAAGATATTGTTTCTTGATTTTTCATTTCGTGTGACATAATGGGTTTTTTTTTCTGCGGTTGAAATTGATATTTAACTTAATACAAATGAATAACTAATTTCGTAAAAGACTTGGACTAATAACATTTTGATTGATGAAAGAATAAAACAAATTTTTTAGGCTGAAAAATTCATAAAATTCGAAGCAGTAGTTAAGTTTCATTCTTAAGAATTATATATATATATATATATATATATATATATATATATATATATATATATATAATAATGTTTTGTTTGATGCAATTGTAAGTGTGCTACAAGGAGAACATATTAAGTCGAATTTGATATAAATGCAAAGAAAGCAGAAGAATGTTTCATTACATTTATAGCATTTCTGATGTTATAAATAGTGAATAGAGGAAGTAATATCACCAAAAAATAATATTTCAGATTAATTTGTAAGCTTTTCATAATATAATAAATATAGTACATAAATTTAACGGCATATATATTATGCAATTATTATTTATTAAGAATTGTTAAAGATTAATTTCGTTTTAAAGTTTGTGATTTATTTATAAAAATATCCCGTATGTATGCTCTTAAACTACTAGCTAAGATTTTTTTGAGTTTGAGAAGTTATAAATTATAGTATAATGAATCATCGTGAATTCTCACCGTTCGAAAAATAATCATGGTTCTCAAGAAAATACATATATTTTTTAAACTCACCAAGGCAAATCACAAGACACACTTTTCAGAATAAAATAAAACTGCAGATGAGAGGGGGGGGAATCGTTAGAGGAAATTTTTTTTTTGTATTGTATTGTTTCTTCAATGGCCATTGATTTAGAGGCTAGATAAATAATCTTTCAGGGGAAATATCAAAAAGCGGGAATAGATGACCAATTTTTTTGGGTATTCATTGTGTTTCTGACTGATTTGTGAAATATAGACATCCAATATCATGATAACTTATAAAAATCCTTTATTGATTTAATTATATACATATATGTAGAAAATTTTTGAAAGCGGATAGATATATAGGAAATTACTTATACCATATGCGTCTCGTTGCCAAAAATAATTCGCAAAATTTCTATTCAGTTAATCTTGTCTGTGCGCGCCAGTTATTTTCGTAACGGGTATTTTACAATTTAAATACAATCTTACGAATCAAGAAATATTTTTTTAGCTAATTTATTTTCATTTACAGATATGAAGTTACTTTCCAGTATGATAAAATTTTTAATCTGATTACTCAATTTGTAGATGGAAATCGCTTAAAAAATGTGTGCATTTTTTTGCGTATTTATGTTTACATATATCGGAGAATTGAAATATGCATTTTTTTCTTTTCAGAAAATATTTTTTATATACATTTTTATCATGAGAAACTAATGTCAGTAAAACCAATTTTAGGTGTTATCAAGAAAATTTTTTTTTAAATAAATCTCAATTGATGTACAGTTAATTTCAATGTATTACATAATATAAACAAGTAAAATGTATTAAACTTTAGAAATAATAGAAAAAGGTGCCAGCTTGAGCAGTAAATACCTTACTTTAGTAGACAATATAAACTATCTTCAAGTGCCTTACTTTAGTGGACAGCTAGCGCCATCTGTTGATCAAAACAGAAATTAAAAGTTTAATACTGCATATAATTTATTTTACTGGTTTCACGGTGAAAACGTTGGATGCGTTCCTCAATAAAGCAAGAAAAATGCATGCGGAAATCGCGGGATGAGCAAATTTTTATACATTCGAGTTGCCAGGGGATACTGAGACAGAGAGATCTATCTATACACTCATATTTATTTTATGAATCTTAAGTTAGATATAAAATTACAACATCTAAAAATTGATAAAAAAGTTTTATTATAAAATAAGATTTGTTGTCTTATTCAGCTAAGCTATTTAAATGATGAGGTTTTACCCCTAGTCATAGAAAATAAAATTCTATATATTTTTATTATTTATTTTGAAACATATTCTTATTTTAGGAACATAAAAACTAAATATTCTCAATGATTCCGAATTGTTAAAGTTATTTTTCTTTATAGATATAGGGAGTGTTGAGATACAATACTGTATTTATTAATAAAATATTACATAAAACAATATTCAGAAAATATCTTACATCGGAGTAAAGAAAGGTAAAATTAGAGCTTTTTTATGAATTCAAAAGAATGTAGACTCCAATGTATGAATCATGATAATGGCAATTTTTTAATTAACTCGAGTAGGAATAAAAATGAAATAATTTTACCCCATTTCCATAAATTAATCATATCACTCTGCCAAGGAAAAGCAGAGTTTCAATGCAATTTTACTGAAAAAAAGAGGCAAAGTTTCAAGCTAATATCTTAAAAATTTTTTTTTAAGAATGTTTTTAAATATTCTTTTTGTTTCCTCGATTTTTTTAAATGATTATGAAATAATTTTACTCGAATCTGAATCAACCAAGTTTAGGAAATGAGAAGAGCAATGAATGTATGCTGGGGATGTGTATCTGTCATATTTTGATTTGTAAATCGTTGAATACTTTAAACATCACAGCAATACCATCTTTTCTTTGATTTCTTCTATATTTTAGATTCTAGTTTTTCTGAAGTTTTTAAAATTGTACTAGTTATATTTTCTAGATCAATGAGTGATCTTTGCTTATCAAAATAACTCTGACATGAATTGTAATAAAATTCCAAATATTAAAGATTTATTATTCTCATTTTATATAAATATTTTCATTTCATTCATTTATTATTTCATTTATTTATTCATTGTATAATAAAACCAGACAACTGGCAATGACGCCATTAAATCTGGCAATTTTGACGTAAGGAGCGGAATATCTTTATATAGTAGACATACAGTGGGTGTTCCATCGTGACTCTGAAAGTGGCGGGATTTGCCTAATTTAGTAGCAGGTATCAAACGGAAGATCTCTAGATTTAGAATGCCATTCTACAGTTATTGTTTCACATGGAAGACGAATTCTATGTTCCTCAACCACCATTTGTGAATATGACGGATCTTCAGGTAAGTCGGGATTCGAGCTCACTAACTTCAAATAACGAGGACGAACAACACCCCAATCAACCGATCTTCAGCGGCCATAGATATTTATGCATAAAAATTTCAAGAAATCCTATTTTATTCAATTTATTTTTTGAATGATTTTTTTAAAAATTTATTTTGTTTTATAACTTCGTTTAGTATTTTATGTGATTTTCAATTTGTTGGCGTATATCATTTTGAATAATTTCTGAAGAAAAATTAATTTTCGATATCTGTAGAAGTATTTCTGCTTTTATTTGAAATATGAAATTTTCTTCTCTTTCACTGTTATTTAATTATTCTTTTAAGCTTCAAAAGGACGTTTGTAATATATTTTTCACTTTTTTTAAATCATTGTTGAGCTCTACAATTGTTTTATCACAACGCTGTCTCCTTCCAACACAAGAAAAATATTCATACATAACTTTTGAATTACGAACTTAATAATTTGAGCAAAAAATTTCACAGATTTCTCAACTGATATTCGCCTACGAAAGCCCACCATTAGTTAATGATTCACCCTGGAAAAAGGCGATACGCTGTGATGAGCACTTGTGGAAAATATATTTTAGACGTTTATAGATCATAACACTGAAGCATTTTTTGCATGGTATTTCTTTTTCAAAAAAACTGATGGGGGATATTTTCATAAAAATCTACTACCATTTTTCGACTGAAAACCCGACAGATTTTTTTTTAGACAGCAGATTTCCAATTATTTTTTAAAAATTCGCTTAGAGGGAATAATTTTTCTTCATGAGGAGATGAATTTAAACATGCAAGAAAAGTTCCTTTCCAGAAAGTTTAAAATATTTATAATATATTGTAAGGAAGTTATCCTGAAATAATTCAATTTCGAGAAAACTTTTAGATAGGGAGGTTGTACATGTTCCCTTCAAAATGCTTTAAGTACATCCTTGTTCTTTTTTAATATTTTACATACACGAATTAAATCTTCAAATATTATTCAATAGTATACTACTAAAATTTCTAAAATACGAATTATTTTTGTGTGTTTCTTTTCTTATAAATAATAAATTACCCATATTTATTTAAAGTACATAACATAAATTATGAAGTATAAATATTTATGATGTTAAAGTTAAATACATAATTTTAATACAGAGAAATCCTTACTGAGCCATAAACATCTTATAGATTTGATAGAAATATTTCAATGTCATTTAAATTTTGCGAGAAGGAATTCAAAGTAAAATTTGTATTGTTTACCTAACATAGACACTTAAATTAATATCATATAAGTATTTTATATGCAATAATTCTCATGCATTTATGGGAGTTAAATTGGAAACATTGATTATTTAGCAGATTCGAATAACTGCATATATGTGCTTATAAGAATAATAAATTTCATCTTTATTAAAATGCGTTTAGCTTTTTAAGGGAAGATACTAAAATTTCTAGATCAATATCTATTTTAACACTTTATTGCAAATGATATCGAAGTTGTCTGGTTAAATAGGGGGTTCGTCCTCATTATAGGAAAGAAATGAGTTCGGATCCCGATCCAACCGAAAATCCATTGTGTTCACTAATGAGAGCAGCGGCATTTAAAATACATCGCGTAGCTGCAGTGTCTTCCATGTGAGTTGATAGCCAGACAACTCTGAAGGTCTTCAGCTTGAACTAAATCACTTCAGAACTTTCTAAATTACGAAGACCAACCCACTTTCAGCGCCGCGATGGCGCACCTATTGGTTACTCCACTATATAAGGTGCAATCACATCCACCCCTTGTAGTGCTGGAAAGTTAAAATCCTAAGTAGACAGACATTATATAGCAGGGGTGGCAAAACTTTTGGGTTCGCGGTCTACTCCACATTTAAAAATCGTAGGCGGTCTACCAATGGCAGAAATAACATATATGTTTATACATTTATTTTCGGTAACAGAAAAAAATGGTATATTATTTAATTTTTCTTTAAAAAAAAATTAATTTTAGTATTTACAAAATAAAATTTTACTGATGAAAATAATCAAAGTATTCATGCGCATAAAAATTGACCATCCAATTCACTTTGTTTAGATGAAATTTGACACTGTATATATGCGATAAGTTTTTCATATTGTGGCTGATACGAGCTTATTACAATGCGTAAACATGAAATTATATGTTCATCTGTTAAACGCAACCGATGTTTAGGTTTTATGGCGTTCATAGTTGAAAAAGGAGATTTGCAAAGATACATCGATCCAAAGTATGATTTCAAATACAAAATCAATTTGTAAATATTTGGAAACATTTCCTCAGAAATTAATTTCCAAAATCAGTGTCGCTAGATGCTTTGGATTTAAGAAATAGATCGCATCTTAATTTAATAATTTCTTCTTAGACCATGACTAAAGTGGTATCTATTAAATGTCCTATTTTTTCGGACACTCCATCAATGTTGACATTTTCATTAAATGAGGAAATATCATAAAGTTTTATAATTTTATAATATTATTCACTGACTTATTTAGATTGGAAGAAATATCATAATATTTCTTCCAATCTAAATAAGTCAGCGAATCTTCTTTCAAGTTCTTCAAACAAAACATCTAAGTGTTCAACGAAATCTTCGAAGTCTCGGTTTGAATTACGGATGCACTCTTCCTCCATGATTTTGAAGTTTCTCAATTCATTTTTTCATAATTGAGACGCATATCTTTTGATCATTTCTTTGAAAGTTTTAATCGCACTCATCATGTCTGTTAAACATTTATTCTTTCCTCGCAGATTTAGGTTTAAGTCGTTAAGTTTTGCAGTGATATTGCAGAGAAAAGCTAGTTTTCTGAGCTATATTCCATCTTCCAATTCAGTAATGTGCTCTCATTTTATTTGTAGAAAATTTCTTATTTATGGTAACAGAATACAAAATCTTTTTAAAAAAAGCACCACGGCTTAGCCACCTCACGTCTGTGTGCAATAAGAGATCTCCGTACTCTGATTCAGTTTCTTCCAAAAGCGCCCGAAATGTCGTCTCTGAAGACTTCTTGAAGAATTAAATTGACGATTTTAAAAGCAATTTGCATTATATCATTAGACTTTAGAGTTTTTGAACACAATACCTGTTGATGGATAATGCAATGATAGCTGGTAAAACTGGGAATTTCCTCATCATTATTGCATAAGGCAATAAAACCAGTTCAATTCCCGACCATTGCTGGAGCTCCATCTGTTGAAATAGAGACCAATTTATAAATTGGAAATCCTGTCTTATCAATAAAGTTTTTAAATGAATTATAGATATCTTGTCCCCTCGTTTGTCCTTTCTATGGAATTATAGTTAATAATTCTTCTTTTAAAGTCATATCTTCGAAAACCATTCTCACAAAAAGGCATAACAGTGCAACGTCACTAATATCTGTGGATTCATCAAATTGAAGAGATAGGAACTTACAAGCTTTTAAATCGTCATTCAATAAATTTTTCAAATTATTATTCATAGCTTCTGTCCGTCGCATCACAGTGTTACGCGACAAAGAAATATTATTTATTGACGATATTATTTCAGATTTGATTTTAAAATCGTGGAAAAGCACTTCTCCCGCTTTAATGAAAGCTTCTTTTATCAATTCTCCATTATCGAATGGTTTTTTTCGCTTGATCAAAACTTCTGTAATTTTAAACGACGCCAATGTTGCTGCTGTAGCTTTGGTGCCTAGTTTCGTATATACCGATTGCTGTAAATGTAAAGTCGACTTTAATTCATGCACTTCAACTTTTCGAAGTTCACTGCCGATTGGAAAGTCTGTAGCGTATTTTAAGTGCCTAGTTTTAAAATGTCTTTCTACGTTTGCTTTTTTTGATAGTGCCGCACTTGAGTTACATATGAGACAAACTCATTTCTCCGTCACCATAACAAAAAAGAAATCATCTTCCCACTTATTGTAATAATGGTATGTTTTACTTCTCTTAGCGCTGATGCCTGGCTGAGTCATTCTGAATGGGTTGTTGAAAAACAAATTCAACAGTTTCGTATCAACCATTTCGAAGTGACGGGTAGATTAGACGACTCGGCACGTCGCTATCATGCGCCGGCTATTGGATCCAAGCATCCCACTTTGTCAAATTCTTTCGATTTAATATCACTGTGAAACGAAAAAATCAGTGCCTTACTTTGCACAGTTTGTTTTAGGTTTTAAAGCAAAAACTGTAGTAAATTTTTATTTTAAATAATTCATTAATTCTATGACACAAGTCATAAATTAAATTGTTAATATACGAGATCACTATCGGGATAGTTGCGCGGTCTACCTAAAATGTCTTCGCGGTCGACGTCTTGGCCATCCCTGTTATATAACAATAACTCTTTTACAAATTTAAATTAAAATTTAACCAAAATTCAAGCACTTCTTTTGAAATACTGAATTTCAAGTTAATAGATAGTGAAAGATTCATCATTTTCCAGAAGCACACTGAATGTCTTGTTTTAGTCAAAATTTATGTTTAAAGATAATAAAGCTTTCTCTTATTTTTTATCGAATAAATATGAAGGTGTGCAAATTATTAATAATTATAACAACTAAAAATCCTTAGAATGGTTTGATTTCTTAAAATACACACAGACACATATTATATATTAAATGATATTATATAATTTAGTTTTAATAGCAATCTAACCTATAGATGAAATGATACAACGAATTATTTTATCGATGCTTAAATTTACGAATTATTTATTTTTATTATGAATAAAAATTAGAAATGTAAAATTTATATAAAATTCATGTAATGTAAAATTCTGAGTTTTACTTAAAAAATTATTTATCACAGTAAAAATTCCAGTGTCTAACAAATTAAGACATTTTGGTTTAACATTAGAACACGTATTACAAGCTTTTTTAAGTATTAATTTGTTTTAGAAAATATAATAAAACAGGGTCTTTCATATTTGGATCTTCGGATGAGATAATTTAAGTTTCTGTTTTATTACCTTTTTTTATGTATGAAACAGAAATTAAAGAAAATGTTGCCAACCTTTAAAATACAGTAATAGTTTTTGTTTTACTTTTCCTAATTTTCTTCCAACTAGTTTACTCGCATTATTAATGCATGAAAACTAATTTAGTGTTAATAATACTAAAGATTATTTGAATAAGAGTATTATCCAACAACTATAACGTGAAATGAGATTCTAATCTTTTTTTATTTGCCAGACAGAGCTCAAATTGATAGCAGTCTCATTAACTTAAATTAGCATAATCTATTTCTTTTATTTAAAGTTCAGTGCTAATTTTTAAAACTAAACTAAATAACAGCATTGATTGACTTAATTACTTTTTTTTTTTGTTAGAGATATTGAGGTTCGTTTTATAACTTAATTGCAATATTTAAAGGCAAACCTTTTTCTCTCCAAAATGTGGTGGGGTAGTAGAAGACGGCTTTCATCACAGTGCCCATGGGCATCCTCTGCATCAACTGATTTCGCAACGGTGGCATCGGAGGCGTGAAGTGAATTCGCATCTGAAGAGTTGGTGGAAGGGCTAAGATGACAAATTGGGCCTATGTGAATAATTTCTTTCATGAGAGACATTACTAAAAGTTTTTCCTAACAGAAATTATGTGAATAAAATTGAAAATTTGTTATGTTTCCTGCATATTTTTCTATGGGAATCAGAAAATGTGAGAGCTTAATGTGTACTTATTTTTGCATTGATGAAAAATGCAGTTCCTTAAGTTTTTGGGAAAACTTAAACCTATTTCTAATAGACTGAAATATAATTAAAGTTTTCTTGTTTCTAGTTCTGTTAAAATAATAATATTTTTGCTGGTCATTGTTCAGTTACTCATATTTTCTGAAAATAATACGCATTTAAGAAAATTTTAAACTTTTTACAGAAAAATACAGAATATATATATTATTTCATATTTAGTGGTAATTACAGTCTACTTTATAATTCAAGTGTGAGATAAGTTTATAAATTACAATTACAATTAACAATCAAATTGTAAAATTAAGAATGTGATTTTTATAAATACCTAGCTTGAGCCACAATACTCATTTCAAAAATTATTACAATCCCCCAATTGGTTTTCCAAAAATTTTCAGAAAGTTTTTTTAAACTAAGAATATGGGAAAACATTTTTTCGATTTATATCAAGATATTTTTGTGAGACGGATATTCATGGATTTTACAGAAAAATATTCAAATATCAAAATACATAAAATAGGATGAAGAATTTTGTATAAGTGATTGAGAGTTCTTTCAAGGAATTTATGTACAGAGATGTAAAGATCAATAATTTGGTTGCATGCAAACTTAATCAAGCGTAATGTTGAAAAATATATCATTCGAAAAAAATTTAAGAATTTTAATGATTTATGAGCTTTTCAAATAGTGAAGACTTTTTATACCTATTTTTCTCAGATGCTAAAATACTATCAATAAGTCCTTGGAGAAACTTGCTCTAATCTTTAAGTACAGTCTCTACTTTCCAGATCATAAACCGTTCCTTAGAAGTTGATTAAATGCATAACTTTAGTGTCTTAAGCGAGCTATATGAAATTTTAAATTAATTGAGCACAGTACCCGTTTCATACATTTTATTGTCTCAGTTTCAAGAACGTGTCCACAAATCAAACGGTGTAATATCTGTCATTTTAATCCTTTTTCATATTGAAACATAATAAGTGTCACATTCTGAATTCACTGTATTTACGCCCAATCATGATATTCATTAACACAGTTTCTTCGATTAACATGGTGATTGGGAGTCAAAGGAATACATAACATTGACTTGTATAGAGACTAATCAGCTAAAGTTTTGTATTTAGAAACCACCGTAACCTAGTGGTACTTAGATTGTTTCTATGAAAGTGGCCTCTTCTCGAGGTTAAAGATTTCAGGTTAAAACACAGCCGTTGTTTAACAACGAGAGATCTGATACTTCTGCATTCTAAATACCAATCTTTAGTGAGTGTTAAAGAGATTCCATGGGCTCTTTTACAACACTTGGTTACGGCATATTATTTACGATATTCTAAAATTGCAATTTCGTGGAATGAATGTTCAAATGTTCGGCCTCTAGCTCTTAATCTATCTATTACTCAGTGTAATTTGCAAGAATTTGTTTTTGCAACTAAGAGATATGATATTTTGTACCTAGACTAACTGCTAATAGTATAAATTGATCATTAGCGGCTTTATTACGATGTAATTTATTTTTCCTGTAGATGCTTAAGATTAAAATGTTTTTGGCACCAATTCTATAATTTTGAAACGATATTCCTCACCTCACAGTTTGCTGAATTTTATCGTGGCTCTGCCCAGACTTAATTTCTCCAATAATTAATCGATTCATAGATTTCAGTAACATTTAATTATAATATTTTTAAATGTCCTTTGCAAAAAAAAAAAAAAAAAAAAAAGTTGGATAGTTATGACATGCGCAATAACTGTATCTACCTTTACTACTTATTTTAAAGGCTTGAGAACTGTTTGAGCACATTTCACACGAATATGACTTTGCAGGATACGAATTTCATAATTCTTTTTTACACACACGAAAACAGTTTTTATCTATACTTCGTACACAATCGTTGAAGATTGTGAATAAGGTTCTTTTGTGAAAATGATTGAAGCAAATAGTCAGGGTTGTACTGGTATTTTTGTTAAAACATACATATATATAGTCGAAAGTTTCATTTTAGTACATAAGCGCATGTCTTATAGGTTTGGGATTAAATATTTATTTTTTACTTTTATATAAACTAGCTTAGAAAAATGATTGAAATTTCGGTACTATTGATGTAGGCTGTTTCTAATGCCAGAATAATTAAAATAAATAATTAAAACAAAATTCTAACGATTATTTTATGATAAATGCTTTTACGTATTTAAATGAGGAAAGATTTAGTTAAGTTTACAAATTTATTAGTTTATCTTTATATAAATTTAGTTGTTTTCTACCAAGTAAATAATAAAATAAAATTTAGGAATTTCAACTTACATTTAAATGGAAAGATCATTTTCCTTATTTATGAAAAATAAAAAGTAATTGATAAAAAATAAGGCATTTGTGTTTGAAGATATAGTTTTTTATAGAAGCATTTACTTCTACATTTAAGATCTAAATTGTTAACCTCATCATTTGAAATTTATGAAAACTTAGTAAATACTCTAATTTTATAAAAAAAATTCCTTTTATAACACATTTTAAAGCAAATGATAACAAAGCAATAAATGAAGTTTTGAATGCTTACCTTATACTGTTTGCCATCCAATGTTTTTACTAAAACGAATTCTTTTGAATCTTGATTAATTCCAACAACTGGAGAATTTTTCGTAACGATTTTATCTATGTTTTAAATAATAAAAAGTCAATTTTAATTCTTAAAGATTTGAAAATGACAAATACGAGGGTCACTCTGAAATTTTTGAGATACAACTAGGTTTTTAAAGTTATATTTACAAAATTTTGGTGTGTCCAAAGTAGTCTCCTCCAGCATCAATGCACTTTTGTAGACGAATTTTCCACAGATTAAATGCTTCAAGCCATTCATTTCTTGGAATAGATGAAAAAAATGCATTTACAGCCACATTAATCTATTTTTCTGAATGAAAACGGCGTCCACGTAAGTTCTTTTTTAGATTAAAGAATAACCAAAAGTAGTACATAGCTAGATCAGGTGAATATGGTGGATGTTTGATCACTTTAATTTGTTTTTGTTTAAAAAACTCAACTGTTAATCAGGCAGTAAGTGAAGATGCGTTGTCATGGTGAAGCATTAGTTCCCTAACATTCAGTTCTTGTAGAATTTCTGGAAGAAATTTAGTGGTATACCAGTTAGCTGTTTCTATTTTCTGTCCTTCCAACTAGATGGCTTTGACCAATCCCGTACTTCTGAAAAAAAACGACATACATCACCTTTTTCAGTGCGCGTTGTTTTTTCACCATCGTCGGCGTGGGATCATCTTTAAAGACCCATACTTTGCTTTCTTGAAGTGTTGAAACGTCAAAAAACGGCATGTACGTTTCATCACCTGTTACAATTTTAGAAATGATGCGGTGGCCACCATCATTTAGCAATTTAAAAGTTTCTTTACTGATTCTGACACGCTCCTCTTTTTGGTGATCAGTTAGATTATGGGAAACCCAACTTCAAATTACTTTTTTCATATGTAATTCTTTATGAATGATTTTGTGTATGGCTGCGGATCCATTGTTAAGTTCCTTCTGTATCATTTGATAGGTACAGCGATTATCATCCATTAGTATTTTTAGTATGGCAAACACATTATCTGGGATTATTGCCGACGGTGACCTTCCTGTGTGTTCTTCATCCTGAAGAAAATTGCTACCTCTTCTAAATTCTCTAAACCATCTGAATACAGTAGCACGAGTTGGAGATTCATCACCAAATGCTAATTGCAACCGTTGAACGCATTCTTCTTGATTTAATCCTGCTTTAAAATCGTAGAAAATCATAGCGCGAAAATTTTCTCGCGTCAACTCCATTTTCTCTTCTGTTTAAAATTTATTCTACACCAAATAAATTGAAGTAAGTCAGTAAAAAATCGTCTTCTGTATTAAAATACTTTGTATTTTAAAATTAAACCATTATTTTTATTTTGTAAATTCTCATCTGTGCGTATCTCAAAAATTTCAGAGTAACCCTCGTATATAGTTTATACTTTTTAGAAAAATGTGAATTTCATAAAAAGCGACCAAGCATGGAATGGTAGTAAAGTAATGAACAGAGAACAAAAGTAAGATAAATTTTTATTAGTACAACAATTTTTGGATTAATTTTTTTATGTAAATAAAGAAATATTGCTGAAAAAATTGTTTAAATTGTTTAAACATAGAATTATAAACTATTAGCATATTTTTTCTTTAATCCTTTTCATTTGAGGTATTTAAAATTAACTTTCATAGGTGGTAGAAATTGATTTGGAATTGTTTTTTCGATACCAGTGTCTATGATTTTATCGAAAAATTATTTTAAATTCCTGTAAATATTTTAAAGATGAATTTAAATGTTATTTCATGTATGGGAAATTTCTGTAAACTATCCTTTCTACCCATTTGTGTATAATATTGTCAACTTATTTAGAGAAAACTATTGTTCTATTTACATTTGAGTGTCTAATAATACGAGGAGTCTAATTTCCTATAAACTTGAAGTTGCACCTGCCATTCTTATCATCAGATTGCCCAACAGGCATGTTTAGATTCCATTCTCATTTTGGTGTTTACCTTCATTAAGAACAATAGAAGTAGAATTTATGTTCAACCCTAAATTATTATACACAAACTATGTAAAGTAAAATAAATATCATACTTTTTATTTCATCAAAAAGGAAAGAAGAAATCACAGGACATAAACTGCAATCAGAAATATATGTACTGAGGTACTAATGTAAAAAATTATTGTAAGCATAATTTATTATTTTTGTTTTAGTTTTAAACATAAAAAACTTAGTATTGTATATGATTTTATAAGCTTTATTTGAAGTTTAAATGATTTATTATGCTATTTAAGCAAATTAAGTACTATTATTTTATTGTATTGACATATTTTTGTTTGAAAACTTTACAAATGCAAATTTCACTAATTGTTTTAGTTATAAATTCAAATTAAAAATTTTTAGCAATAATTTTTTATATTCATATTCACATATTTACATTAATCAAATAAGAAATTTGGTAAAGATAAACAGCCATCATATATTTGATATTTTAATGATTGAAAGGAAATTAAAGACTTTAGATCTCACTGCCTAAAGAAAGCAAATAATTGAAAAATTATGTTTATTAATAGAAGAGATCAAAACCCAAACAAAATTTACTAAAATTTACTTAATTATTAGTAAATTTACTAAAATTTACTAATAATTAAACATAATGACAGTCGATATATCTCTTTGCATTTTTTCTTCAAGAATTTGATTCTTGGCTGAAACAAATTGGATCATCATTTCAATAAAATTGACATCATAAACAGTATCTTATTAGAAAAAATTAATTTTTTATCAGCAAATAATTAATTTTACTTACACTATAATTATATCATAGATAAAATTATTGCTTAGTGTCACTTTATATAAAGGTTTCGTGTTGATGCGAAATAATCATTTATTTATTTTGACATCACATTCGTAGATCCTTATAAGCTTAATCTGATGAAACATTTTAAATCTTTGTTTAATTTATGTATTTCATGAGACAATTTAAGAAATAATAAGTAAAGACAAATGATGAATTTTATAAAAATAATTTTATATTATTTTCAATAAACTCCACTATATGATTGCCTTTATTTTTTCATTTTCTTTAATAAAAGGATTATACTTCCTTTTTACAATATAGGAATGAATTTGATTTTGTTGAAGAAAAGATTTATCACTTTATCCATAGCAAAGTATGTTAATAAATATTTGTTATTTAATTTAAAAGTGTTCGTATGAATAAACCCTTTATAATTCTTACAACGACGACAGAATTATAATACGTTTATTGATCATCAAAAAAATACTAAATAAAATAAACATGCTCACTGAATAAGCTGTCTTCAAATATACTAAGCCTTTTAAGTATCATTAAACAGAATCCTCAAATTGAAAATGAAGAGGAAACTTTATTTTAGGGATCACTATTCGAAAATGTAAATAGGGAAGTAATTGGGATTAATCTCTATGTTTTCCGTAAACATGAATTAAGTTCAAACTGGAAAATAATGCTATCGCTGAGGGATTAGATTTGTAATTAACTGAAGTTTTTTAAATGTAGCTTATGAATTTGTAAATATTTGCTGTTTTAAACTTTATATTCAAAAGTAACTAAAAATATAATTGACTGAAGTACACTTTAATACTTTATAACGATCAAGTTTTTATTTTCGGACAAATCTTCATTTACATATCCAAATTCAAAATAAAATAATAATGTGATGTAATGTGATATTGAATATATTTAAAAATAAACATGAATAATTCATACGAGCTTACAGATAAACGTATGAAATAATTTTGGATTTCTTTTCCCTCCCCTCCGTAAACAGCTCCTTTAATATGCTAATCGGATAAACTTTTTAGATTCAAACATTAAATGAGTACAGCACAGTGGATAATATAATATTTCAATTTAATAGCATTTTTCAAACAAGCAAATATTTTTTATAGAAATTAAAGATATAAAGTAAAGTAATACTTTAATATATATATATGCAGATAAAAATATTATTTTACTACCATATTGTATTTATAATGAGCTATTTAATGTCCATGATGACTGACAATCCTCTAATTTTAGTATATTTTTTCCTAAAATATTATTTTGAATACATTATGCAGCCTACCTTGGACCCGTTTGCACATGGCCAATAGAATAAATCCACAAATGATGCATTTTGGTGAATTTTTTTTAGTAAAATATAAAAGTACAGATATAAAAAAAAATGTAGATACTAAGTGTTATGATATTAGTACTTGTATCAGATGCTGAATATTTCATATGTACTTAAAACTTTTTACAGTTAAATTTAAGAATACCTAAGTGACTAACTAAACGTTTTCTAGATAAATCACGATTTAGCGAAAAATGGTCCTTTTTTAAAGTAGAAATAAAAAAACATATTGTAGGTGTTTTTAAATTTATTAATAAGTTAAAGGATCTGAGAATATTCCTATCGCAACATGTTTTTCTTAAATGATTGACTAATTCTGAAACAGTCTTGGTAAAGAAATGATTCATATTAGGGAACTTTATATGATGCTACTTTACATCTCTTCTCTGATTTTGATGAAATTTCCCCTAAAATAATTATTCAGAAATCTCAGTACCATTTTTCTCAGTTGTCAACCACAAATACATAATGAAATGCAATTTTGTTCTGAGTAAAATATTCATTAAAAATAATAGAAACAGTTTAAAAAAATTGAATGAAGTTGAGAACACTTTTTTCCTTAAAAAAACGAGTCAAGTGGTTTCGTTAACAAATATTTTATAACAATTTCATTATATATATATTTTATGAAAAAAAAATCAGTATACTGAAGAAAATAATTGTGGTTACCAAAAATATTTAAAGTACAGCATTCTTTTTAAATAGAACTGAAAGGTTAGAAAAATGAAATAGAAGTGTTTTCTAACGATTTTATGTAAGTCTTATAATTCGGCTAGTATAAAATTGGTCTAGGTTTGATAAAACATACTTTATCTATAAATAAATTGTTTTCTCACAATTAACGATTTTAATGTTAATCAGTGATAGCTTTGTATTGTAAATATGGAAATATTGTAATTTTTGAAAAAATACAACGAAAGATAAAGTGAAAGAGCTTTTGCAAAACAAAGGAAATAGGATCTGAGAACTGTATAAAAGCTCATTTTCATTTGAATATGCATTTAATATCTCTTTAACAGTTTTCTTGATAATATCTTTATTAATTTCAAAACATTAAGAGGAAGCATGTAATATGCTCAAAAAAGTAGAATAAGCAAAAACTGAAAAAAAGTCATTGTGTTACTGTTATTTAGTTAAGTCATTGTGTTACTGTTATTTGACATAAAGTTGAGAATATAATGTTACAAACGAAATGCGGAAAATAAAATGGAAAAAATGCATGAGAAACTTGATTCTTTAACAACAGAAAACTATGTAAAGAGTCGGAGTAACAATAAGTTAAGTATAAATGGTGGATAAATCAACTGGAAGTAAGGCAGAGTGTTTAATTTGGTGCGTATCTCTTCAAGTACTTAAAATATCTGTACGTTTATTTTAAATGGTTAAAATGAGATTCATGATAAGAATTTCGAAGAAAATGTTTCACTGAATAGTGGAAAAGTTTCTCCAAATTTCTTATCACTGAATCTGAAATTCAAACGCACTATTTGGATAGTGAAAGGAATCCATGGTATCACTGCAATGCGTTTTTTAAAAATATCTCTAATATGGTTGATTGAATTCCGATCGGAAAACATGCTGCTCATTGCATAGTCTCTTTTTATTTCAATTTCTTACATTTGAACAAGATAAACGGCATGAAGATTGGCATTAACACGCATTAAAAGAAACGGATCTTGATAGTTGTAGCATAAGTGTTTCGTCTCGATAAAGATGCAGAGATGAGATATTTCAGCATTTTGATAACTCAAAAATGGCATTTTGAATGATAATCAAAATATACTTCGAAAAATTTATTATACATCTATTTATCTTCGGTTTCAATGCAAAACATCGATTTCTGTTTAAAATGCAATTTTTTCCTAATAAATGTGAATAGTTGGTGAGTTTAAATCCTACTTCGTATTTGGATGTTTGTTGTGGTTAGGAATCAAACTTTAAGCAGTAGGGCTTGGTCTAATTAGCCCTCTTATTCAAAAATGCCAAAAAAAAAAAACAACCAAACAATGAATTTGGGTTTATTTAAAGTGGACCATCCAATCAACAGCCCATAATCTTCATTCCATACGATACCTTCAGATCAAAGAATACACTTCAGTAATAAAATTTGTTCAGAAATAAAAACATATACATGGTAATGTGTATATAAATATCACTCAGTTTCAACTTATTTCTCAAAGGAATGATTTTTTTTTTATTTCGAGAGAAACTTTCTTTGCAGATGAATAGCATTGCTTGTTCTCTTCTCGATGAGATGGTAACAAGGTATATCGTTTATCATTTGTTATGGCAGAACATGAAAAACATAGTATTTGTAAACATATAATATTTCCTAATGTTTAGGAGTTTATCTCATTATCTTTTGCATTTTATAATGATAACGCAGTTAAAGGTTTAGAAAGGAAACTTTTGAAAAATGGCAATCACACTTTCATAAAGCAAATTAATTCATTGCTATGGACATGATGCAAAAAATTTTTTATTACTATTATTTAAGTAATTTTCAATAATTATTTAGTGTCAATCAAGACAATTTGCATGCAAAATTACTTTGAATTACAATAAGTTTAGAATATTTTGTAAAAACAAGGAAATTAGGGTTTCATAATTTTGAATGATTTTAACAAATCGTAGTGTATCAGTATTCTATTCGTATTCATAAACTTGAAAATTTATCCATACGAATAGAATACTTATATATTAGGCTTTATTTTATTATATTTTCATTTTCGCGTACGTAAATTGCATTAAGCAAGATGCAAAAATAGTTTCATAAGTATCTAAAGTATTAAAGATGCCATAAAATAAAACATTAATTTTATCAATAAAACTTTCATCACAAAGTCGTCAATATGATTCTTAATATTTTATTCCATAAATAGATAGTTTGTAGTTATTAATATTGTTTTAAATAAATTTATAAATAAAAAAATATAATTTAAATTAATAAAAATAAAAATTATGGCAAAGTTATTTTGCTTATTGTAATTGATCTATTTTATGTAGTTATTGTTTGTCTTTTAACTGTAAAAAGTTAAATAATATCAATAAAAGATAAAGAAAAATATAATATTTTATTTTATTACGGAATACTATGTGTAAGAGAGAGAAAAATAAAAATTGGTAAAGAAAACTTGCCTCCTAGGTCTTCTGCAATCTTTAAACTGATCTGCTGTGATCCACCTTTAATTTTTCTTTCCTATGAATATGAATAAAAGGGAAATAAAACATAACCAATGAATAACAAATAATTCAAAAATTGTATATTTTTATGTTTATTGTAATCGTTAATGTTTTATTTTATGGAGTATATATTTAATATAACATCCTAAAAAGTACAATATTTCTGTAGTATCTGGAAGGAATATATGGATGTTTCTTAAGGTAAGCGAAATAGTTTGATAAGCGAAATATTAATTTTTCTTGTCAATGTAAAGAAAATGATTTACTAGCCAAATATAAATTTATGGTATATTAAGAAATAATCTTTCTCAGAGACAATGTGTCAATATCCTCTATTTTGTTACACTACAAATCAATATTACTTTCTATGAAAAAATATTAAATGTTCTAAAAATATTTCCTTTCATAATAATTATTTTTCAGCAATCATAATTATAATTTTGATTAATTGAAAACTATGTTTTTAATAATAAACATTAAAATTATTATTTTGACATTTATGGATGCTTATTTAAAAAATTTAGATTATATCATTGATTATAAGGAATCAGTTTGCTTATAAATTATTTTGATTGCTCCACAGCAGCTTATTCTTTTCGTAAAAAGCAATAAGATACAGCTATTTTGGTTATTTTTTTCATAAAATATCAATGTCCAGAAACAAAACATCAGAATAATTTCTGTCAAAAGGGCATTATTAATAGCTGAAATATATGAATTACACAGTAGATAAGTTTCAATTTATCGGCCCTTATGAGACGCTGCAAAACATAAATATGAACAAAAGTAAAAAAAAAATTGTCATAAAATAGTTAACTATTCTTAATGAGATTACTTACCAAGATTTTAAATATATAGTTTTTCGTAAGAATATTACAATATAAATCAGAATAAAAATATGTGTTATAAATTTATATTAGTATTTTCTTACAAAATATCTCTTAAGAGTTTCCTTACAATTCCATTAAACTTTGAAATTTTGTTTCGAAATATTATAAATTATTTTACTATATCATTTGACTAAAAATATTGCAATATAATTAATAAATGCTTTTATTTCGCAGAAAAATTATTCAGTATTTTTCTTGTCGTTATTTTGCAGTTTTATACACACACACCTTCGTCTAGAGTTTTATACAATTATGTTCAAATAAAATATATATCACATAGATTTTCTCCTGTTTTGATAGCTTTAAAGAATGCATTATTATAGCTATACAATGTGTTCAGTGAAAAATAAACTCAGTCATTTTACTTGTAAAAGTGAGATTTTTATGCAGGAAAGATATGAAGAAAAACATTTGATAATTATATTATTAGATGTGTGATAATCCTGACATTCGACTTTCAGCTAATGAATTTCTTTTTGATATACTCTTATTCGAAGCAATAATTGAAAGTGACTGATCTGTTATATTTTCAGCGCATATATTAAAATATAGCCTTTTTTATGTTGCATAAAAACATCACAAAATGCTGACTTGCTTTAAATGTATATTGCTCTTATAAGGGCGCAACCTGAGCATTGGTGACGAAGAATTTCGATTTCTAGAAAGGCAGTTCTCAGTACATCACAATATTTTCTATTCATTTCTAGCTTTTATAACATATATTAGTTGAAACTATATATTACATATAGTTAATAATTAGAATCTATCACTGAATAATTAAAAAATGACCATAGGTAAAGTAAATTATATTTATGCTGTTGATATTTTGATTGTAGTATGTATTTTGACTTCTTTAAAATTTTCTCCTTGAGTTTTTAAATTATATAAAATTTCGATTGTTTTAATTCAAATTATACCAAAGGCTCGAACATAAAATTTAAAATGTTTTGTATTCAAATATATTATTTTAATTAGTAGTTAAAGATTGATCAAAACATAATTTGAAATCTAAATAATGATACCTGAAATTTTTTTTATTTTTGACCTTAAAATGTTTTAATATTTTCCCAAAAAGTTTATATCAAAATTTATGAAGAAAATTTACTTTCAATAATATTTTTGCTATAAATAAGTATACTTGGCTCACACAAAAAATTACTTTTTCAGAAATGAGAAAAATAGTTTTGATTTTTTCAAAAAGTATCAATATTTTCTTATTTTTTTTAAAAACATTTGAAACAAATGCTGCCTAGTTTGTACATAATTTTTCATATAAAGCAAATATAAAGCTTCTATTATTTAATTTTATTTCATATAAAGCATATAAGCGAACGACTACTAGGGGAAAAAAGACCAATACTGACATAGATATTTTTAGAAATAAAAACGTAATAAAGAAGGGAGAAAAAAAAAAGAAAAGAAAAAAAGAAAGAGCTTAATATTGGTAAATAATTAATATTTTTTAAATAAATTTGTTTATATTGTTTACCTGTGCTCCATTTGTAGTTGAAAATATTCGTTTTGTGCCACCGCACTGCTTGACGTACCATAGAAAACTCAGTAATGATGCTTCGAAGAAATCTGTCGCTGTCAATCCATTGATATAATTTTTGAAATAATCAATAGCTCCCCTGTGTAAAAAAATTCTAGATATTAGACTGATAAAAATTATATTAAAACATAAATTTTATTCGAATATAAATACTTGTTGTCGTAATGATTTGATGAGCTACTTATTGTTTTATTATTTTATATGCATCCTACAATATCGTTTGCTTAAAAATATATAATCTTAAATCATAAAAAGTTACTTAAAATATTTGATATTTTATTATTTCATGGTTTCTTAATACAACAAATGGAGTAGTTTTTATTTATAGATAGAAAATAAATATAAAAAATTAGTGCTGATGTAACTAAGAGATGTTGATCCAAACTTAGTACTCAGTGTTGATGTAAAACTACACAATATGTTTGTAAGTATTAATGTTATCCGGTGAAGCATTTTCTTATTTGATTGCTTAAATTCTTTATATTCCAAAGAAAAAAATAATTAAAAACTGCTCTGAATGTAATTTTTTCTAGAAGGTAAATATTTTATCATCTTTGATTGATAAAAATATTTACAATTTTATTGAATTGCAGGATCAATATTTAATTTTTATGCATGATGTTATTGATCAATGTAAAAAAACACAGCCGCCCACCCTGTCTAGTGGCCAGCATACTTGACTGCGAGTGGGGAGGTCCTGAGTTTGAATCTCGGTCAGTCATGTATGTGTTCTCTCTCCCCTCTCTTTATCTTTTCCCAGTATAAATGGTGCCATTTCCTATCGGGTGACTATGACATGAGTGTACTGAAGAAATCGAACTCCACATTAAATTACGGTTCAGTTGGGAAAGTTGAGCAGCGCACTCCATATTGCCAGCCAAGCTAGCACAGGACAATAAAATAATATAATATGAAGAAATATGTTCACTTATTATGAAAATTTAAGTCTTAAAGTTTTAAAATTCAGTGTGGGAGTCGTTACAATAATTCTGTGTGATTAATCATTCATAGAATGTGTTTTTTTTTTTTCATTCACATATCGCTCAACATTTTCAAAATTGAGAC
>JAPDSC010096108.1:7705-42879 GCA_026290005.1 Latrodectus geometricus
ATATATATATATATATATGTTAAAGTTAACCATAAAATTACAATTTATAAAGCTTTTAACATTATATTACACAGAAAACAACTGTCTCATTTTATTTAAACAATCATTTTATAGACAAAACTTAATTCTACATCTAAGGATTCATGTATTACTTTTAAAATATATATCTAGTTGGGATATACATGATTAAGCAAACTTACTGAGTAAAGTTTAGTGGTATTGTATAAATAATTAAATGTATTTATATCATATGTCAATAAAAATATTTAATCATAATGTTAGATTATATACGTTAATTACCGTAGAATTAAGAAGAGGTTTGTAACAATAATTATTACTTATTTGACTACACACTGTACAAAAAATATTTTGTAATTCTTAATATATATTTCAAAACACATCAAAAACTGGATTTGGAAATACAACAATTACTATCATATTATATTATCATAAAGGAAAATAGCAATACAAAAACACTAAATTTCACTTTTTACGAAAAATGTAACAAACCCCCATAATTTAAATTTAATCTCTTGACCATTACTATAGTTTGAATTCCTTTTTAATTTTTATTTGAATATAAATTTCAAAAATATTGCATTAAAAATAAGTTTTTTCAATATTTTCTATTTTTTTAAGAAAACAAATTCTTTAATTCAAGCATTTTCTTATTACTTGAAATACCTTAGATTTTTTATGGAAAAATTGTATTTAAAATGTTATTTTCGTAAAAGAATAATGAAAAATATACATTTTATATAAATAAAATTATAATTATTAACTAAAATAACTGTAAATTTTTTTTAATTTTTGTAATCTTAGTTATAAACATTTTTTAAAAAACTTTAATATCCTGTATAAGGTATATAATAGTTCAAAAAAATCACCAATAGCACAAAGGTATTTGAAATCTTTAATTCTTTTTATAATAAACACTACTCAAAAAAATTATCTTATCAATATTTGACTGCAATTGATTATTAAATTATTTTGCCTTTATTTTAATACTTTAAAATATTTTACTAACATTATATACATTACATTATTATGATCATTACAGTTTAGGAAGTAATTATTCAATATCTTATTTAAGCTAAATTAATTATTCATTTCATAGATTATATCACCATTTTAGATATATATTTGCTTATATTTGGTATCAAATTTTTAATCCATACAATTGCTTAAATAGGTAATGATGATTTTATTTACATTTCTACACATAGTTAACATTGTTTATTTATCTACTAAAAATTGTTATCCGCACTTATTTATATATGTATTAAAAAGTAATTAAATTTAAATTATATTAAAGGGAAAGAAACACCCCAAATAATTTCAGTACCTAACAATTAGGTTCACTGTGTGGCTTAGTGTTAGAAATATTAGAATATCTTTAATAGAGGTATCATGCTAGATAATAATCAATATTTTATATCGAAAAATAAATGTTAATTGTCAGTTCTTTGCTTGGATATCTGTGAGGATGAGTATTCGATATTTTGTGGATTTTCAATTTGCAAATTATGCTAAGTAATAATTTTAGGGAAAAGTACTTCCAGAATAAAATGGAGTAGAAGCTAAAAATATTGTATTGCTAGGTTATTCATTATTCTATACAACATTGAGAATGATTGTAAACAAAAGTTATATCATCTTGTTGAGTAAATTGTTAAATGTGCAACACAATTTATATTTTGGCAATATAGCTGATTTTACTTCCCATGTTCAAAAAAAATATTTGCATAGGATAATTTATTTACTTATCACACATAAATTCACCCATTAAACTGATAAATAAATAAATTTTTTTCACATCCAAAACTGGGAATAGTAATAAATGTATGATAAATCATTTAAAATTTAATTAACGCTATTGTGGAATTGAAAAATTTAACCAATTCATTAAAACACGGGTCTTTTATGTTTGATCAGAATTATACTTTAACCAAATTTGAATGCTCAAATTTAAATGATCAATATTAATTTATATGTAATATAGACAGATTTGCAAGACGAAATTGGCACCATAAAAATGAGAATTCATTTTCAATGGAAGAAATAAATAAAATAAATATTTCTGACAGAAACAAAGTAGCGTACAAGTGATTTAAGTGTTGAGGCTATTTGATATATATTCATTAGAACTCGTTGGTAATATTTAAATAAACAATGGATGTCAAAATTGGTCAAAAATTGGTCAGAAATTGGTCAGAGAAAAAAATTAAAATATCCAGAAAGGGATTTCATAAAAATTCATCAACATTCATATAGCATTTGAAAAATTATTAAATGAAAGTAAAAAAAAAAAAAACATTTTCTGCAACAAAAAATAAAATTAAGTCAATTAGCAGTAAAATTAATTCATTCAATAAAACATAAAAACAACCGCTCTTTAATTTAAAGTTTTGTGTTGAAAACAAATACTTTCTCTTTACTTTAGTTATATTTTTCAATTATTGCTTGCATATTAAACATTAACATTATGTATAATAGATGATGATAGATGAAGAATGTTTTGAAGTGAATAAAAAAAATTTTCTTTATACATTTAAAAGTATCTATTAAATAATAAATCATCTGAGAGAGAAATACTATTCTTTAAATAATTCCCTTTTATCTTCTAGAAATTTATTTTCCTTAGAAGTTTATGAAATGTATAAACTCTAATGATTAATTTCATTTTCACTTTAGTGAACATCTGTTATTCTTAATCCTCTTAAATTGTGTTATTAAGTATATGAAATAACATGCAGTTGATTTTCCTCATTTTATTTATAAAATTTATTTTTGAATGCTACAGTAATCAAACATTCAAAACTTAGTAAAATATTCAAAATGTAGCCATTTTATTTATTGTTTATTTTTATTTGCAACATAAACTTTATCATAAAACATCTATTGGTTATGAATATTTGAAACATATTTTGACAGTAAATCAATTGAATATTTTAATAGATTAATTATTCAAAATAAAATTCAATAATTCAAAGATGTCTGATTTTTTAATTAGGCAAAATAACTAATTTAAAGCTAATTAATACCTAATATATACCAAGATATCTAATTTATCTTATGGTAAAACTATTCAGTTAAAATACTTTCTAATTGAATTAGTAAATTCAAGTAGAAGCTAGCCTGTCTGTCTAGTAGTCAGCGTACTTGACTGGGGATGGGGAGATCTGGGTTCGAATCCCAGTTAGGGCATGGATGTACTCTCTCTCTCTTTCCTGTCTTTGTCCTTTCCTTGTATGAATGGTTACCTACCCTATGAATGGGTACCTATGTCATGTGAGTACTGAGGAAGTCGGACTTCACACCCACTTGAGGCTCAGTTGAAAAAAATGGAGCAAAGCACCCATTCTGCCAGTCTGGCTGGCACTCGACAAAGAAAAAAATAGAAGCAAATCTAAACTTTACAATAACAAATTATATATAATGTAAGTTTAAAATAAATTTCAATTGTATTTTTCAAATTTAATTGCATATTTATTACAAATGTGTGTGTGCAAAGCATACGTATTATTTAATAACAAATTTTATTCTATGCATCAATTTCAAGAGAGAATTTTAATGTATCTTTGAAGTTAACTATATTTGAAGTTAACTATAAAATGAATTTTTTTAAAGCATTATATTAAGTATATACCTCATATCCATTAATATTTTTAAATATTACTTTTATCAAATGCTATAGGATAAAAACATGCAAAATCCACTTTTATTTTTACATGAATTTTCTATCTAATAAACTTGAAAAATATAAATTAACTCTTTTTGCATCATTATCAAAGATATGCTTTGGTAAAAACAAACTGGAAATATTTTGTCATAAATTTGAAAATCACTTGAATGACAAAGTAATTGTAAATGCCACAATGGTGGCATTTAGATCTAAATGTATAAAGATATAAAAATAAATTTAATGGTATATACAGTGTAAATCTATTTTCTATTTCTATGAATAAAATCCTTTACACAACAGTTCAGAAAAATTATGCATCAGATATTTAAGTTTTACCCGTTTAAAATCTGATTTGTAAAAGAATCCTTACTTAATAATGCAGCATAAAGTGAGACATTTTTTCATTCTTAACAAACATAGAAGTTGGTGAAACTTGGTTTAGAGGCAACTTATAGAGAGTCTAGTTGCACTTTCATTTAGATGGTGGTATTTACATATTCAACAATCTAACATGTGACTGGCATGCGAATTCCAGACGATATGCTTCACAGTGTAGAATTTTTGCAATTAAAGTAATTGAAATGTTTTGATTTGACAAATTTCACTCAGGTTAGCTCATCACTCTGCATTGTGAACTACATTATGATTTAAAATAGATTGTTAAAAAAAATATTTCTTAAACAACAAAATCATTACATGATTAATGATCACAGATCTATGACATTTTTCCTAAAAATTGGAAAGTGGTAAAATGGTCGTGCATTAAAAATAAATCTTAAAAATCGAAACGCTGAATGTCTGTCATATTAAAGATGATACACATGATTTCTCACAAGTTAAAAGTTGAAGTGAAATTTATTGCGGAATACATATCCTATAAAATATTAAAATAATTGCCTGAGTGATGCATTTCTGTTATTAGCAATATTTTAGTAACAAAATCAATTGTTTCATTTTGTAGTTACTCATATGCTTTTCACATTTATATATCAGTATCTTCTAGAGCCAAATATTTGCTGGGGCATAATTAGAAACTTACCTATTTATGACTCTAAATCTCACTATTTATACATAGAAAAATTTTCCATATTCCATAGATTTGAAATAGAATGATCTTAACAATTCCCGTTAACTTATGATCACACAATTTTATAATTTATCAAGTTTCTACATCAAGTCAAGGATATTTAAAATTTTAATAATATTAAAGTTTCCACATATTAATTAAATAATTCAATATATTCTAGTAACATGAGTATTATATCATAACACTATGCTAAGTTATTTCATTAAAATTGAATTGTTTTTATTTTCAATAAGTTTAAAGAAAAATGTGAATAGGAAAATCCATGAATTCCTTAAGCAAACATGCTTCATTAACTTAAAATGCTTAGAGTAACAATTTTCTTTAAAAATATTAATGAAATTTAAATTATTTATATTTGAATTCGAGGAAATCCATTTATTCTTAATATAATCATACAACATACAGCGTCTAAAGAAAGTAAATAAAGATTGTATGTATTTTTTAAATACTTATTTTTTTTTACAAGGAAAACAAAGAAAAGGTCATAGTTTTATGAGGTAAACACTGGAAGTCAGTTCATGTAAATAGCCACCCAACCTGTCTAGTGGTTAGCGTAACTGACTATGGATGAGGACGACCTGGGTTCGTATCCCGGTTCGGGCATGGATGTACTTTCTCTTTCTCTCTCTGTGTGTTTCTTGTCCTTTCCTCAGATGATGGATGAATGTGGCCCACCCTATAAACGGGTTTGTGATGGTGGGGCGTGGGCGATGCTACTCGTACTACCGTGTATTGGTTCACAGGAGCCCACCGGGTAATGATGAAATGAGTAGCAGTTTCCGGCCTTGTCGCGGCAAATGGGCTTATGTACTATACTTGCTCAAGAGTGCCCGCCATTAAAAATAAAAAAAAAAAGTTCATATAGGTTTTTTGTGTGGTTCTTTTACAAAACTATTTCAATCTCATAATATTTATATCATATAGTCAGTCAAGAGTTCCATGAAAATAATAGTCTGCGCAAAGCAAAAATATAGCTTTCTTATATTTTATTTTGCAATTGTTTTCTCTCTCTCTCTCTCTCTCTCTCTTTCATTTTAAGCATTAATCTAAATTTAATGCTTGATAAAAGCGTTCATGATTTAAAATTTTATATCTAAAAAATAAACTTTATTACATTGATAAAATATCAAAATATTCATTTTTGTTTCTACTGTTTATTATGCTCATAGAATTAAAAAAATTAAAAATGAGATATAATGATTACAAGGTGTTTATTTCATTACAAAATATATCATGACCATTTTTCACACAAACATATAAATTTTAAATGTAGCAAAAGGTTCACTATTCATAGCACAAATGACTTACTAATAGTCATTACCATTCAAACCCATAATTTCGCCTCTATAATTATTCAAAATCTTTTGGTAAAAATGGGGTCATAAAAAGATTTTGAAAACAAGCTAACTTGTAACGATAACCCTTAAAAAATTCATATAATGCCCTAAAATGCAAGTTTTATGTCTAGGAGTTTTATATCAGTAATTACGGCAATAGTATGCTCTGTCTTCCACGCACCGTGGAATTCTCTGTGGACGGATTAAACCAATAAAGATATTTCCTGCAGTGCGTTCACGAATTCGCTACATTTAAAACTTAAAGCCCCTATGTAGCCAAGTCTCATTCGTAGTCAAGAAAATCAAGCAATGTTTCACAGTTTAATACAGTTTTATGATAGGTGTTTAAAGAGCAGCTAATAAAAAGGATATATTTGGAAAATTTATTTTACGAGTGCCTTCACGAAATGATCTTCTTCAGTCTCGTAGAGTTTTATAAGCTCTTTAAATTCACATAGGTGATTTATTTTTCAAACTGTATAGTACCATCATAAATAACAGAGTTAGATTTGATGTTATGTACTTAATCAAAAGAATACTACGCTCAAACATTTTTACGATATATCTATTTTCAATTCAAATTTACTATAATTATATTTTAAAGGCAAAAGTAATAATCTGAGTTTTAACAAAATTAGAGTGAAGAAATAATTCCAGTTTTATTAATTAAAAAATTTACTTTTTAAAATACATAGATATTAAATTTTATAAAATACATTAATTAAATTGGTATAAATGATACTATTTTATATTCAGTTGGCTTAACTCTGTTTTACTTAACCCTAAATGCTCTCATTTTTGTTTTCACACACACATAAGACTATAACAGTTAAGATTTTATTGATTATGAGCAGTGTTTGAAGACATGAATTATCATTTCCCTTTATATTTAATACAAAAAATTCTCTGTCTTTCTTTTTTATAGACGAGTTTCTTAAAAAAGACATTAGATCACTAACTTGCCATTATTCAAAAAATAATTTATAAAAAAATGTTACTTTCTTATGAATTTTATTAAAATGGTTTTCAAATCATTAAAAATTACTTACATTTACAATTTGGATAATTTGAAATAATATAATAAAAACTTAATATTTGTTTATGAAGCAATTTCATAAGATAATATTTAATTTATATATAATATTATTATGTAAGCATTAAAAAATAATATTAAAAATTCGATGATGTGATGTGATTAATATTTTTTATTTCAAAAACATAAAATGTTTATTTTTGGATATCATGAAATTATTTTACCCGTATTATTAACTAAAACAAAATAAGAAAATATTTAATGAAAATAAATATTTTTCCAGTTCAACAATAGAGAAACAAACAGAAAGTTTTGAATAACAAAAAATTTTAAAAGACATCTTTGAAAGTAATTTTACAGCGATAAGAAACTTTGCTTAAAAATACTTAAAACGTGAAGTTGCATTTCTTCTCCTATTTCATTTTTTATTTTAATCTTAGCAAGACTCATGACTTTCTAATTGCTTGAACAAACAAAAATCTTGTCTGCCATTAGAAAAAATTGACTCATCAGAATAATAAACACGTTAGTGCTTGTAAGTTTACATGCTAATTTTGCTTGTTGCCAAAAGTTTTATCATAAATAAAGACTACTTTAAGCAGAATCTCCACGACATTCACTATCAAAATTTTTTCAAGAGAACTTTGAACAAGTTTAGAATAACTCTGAGATAAGACGTTGCATTTCATAATTGTTTCTAAAGTTGTTAAAATCAATTTCAAGATAATTCTTTCAAAAATTCTTTCCAGAGTTTATCGCTAAATGAAAAGATTTTTTCAATAGCAAAAATTAAAAAAATGAAACATTGTTATCATTGTATAACAACATGTTCTATTGCATGTTGTATTGTGTTGTGAAAGTGTTGTTAGTGGAAGTTGTTTTGTAATTTTTACGATAAGTATAATTTTTTCATTTTCTTCGTGACCATTGAAAATCATTTATATAGCAAAAATTTTTGATGCAAAATAAAATGTTAGTAGAAAAACTCTGAAATAATAGTAAAAAAGTTTAGAAAATAAGAATTGGTATTATTTCAAGGAATTGATAGAAATTTATCACAAGCACTGAGCACTTATGCATTGAATTATTTTTAGAGTCCTATAAAAATTCGTAACACGATAAACATTAAAATATAGTTGAAACTTATAAATACTTTATTATGCATTTTACTATTTTATCACAATGTGTTCAAAATCATTGAAAGTTTCTCATTAATTTTCTTGTTATAAGGAACTATACTTTAGGATTATTATTTATTACCACCTTTAAGAAGCTCTATATATTTTCTCAAACCTTCATTGCAACATCTGTAATTAAAAAATCAGAAAATGTTACCAACCAATGAGTTAGAGAATATGAGAATGCATTAGTTCTAGTAGCAGAATATAAAGCTTTTAATAACGAAATTTTTAAAATATTAATTATTTAATAAGTTGTATTTGTTTTAACTGTCATCAAGTGAATTTAAATATTTCAGAAAATAAAGTTAATATATTTGTTAAATAAAGGATGTTCAATATTCATAAATTAAAAATAGAAAATAATCAATCAAATCAAGCAATTTGCTTGAAAGTTTTAAAGAACTGCTGGATATGCATCTTAATCAATCAATTCCCAAACATATAATTATCAATATATATACTGATAATCAATATATAAATATTGATCAATATATATATAAATAAGTAAGTTAGAATATTTATTATTTCACAATTTCCCAAGGAAAAATTTGGTAAGGGCAAAAATTAATAATAATAATAAATAAAAAAAATAAAATAAAAACATCTAAATGTAACAAAATTTAGAGTTCCATTTTTTCATTCAATTTAAACAAAAGATTTATAATTCTAAATTGTTTCTTTTTCATTTTTAAATTTTTTTTTGTGTGTAAACTTTTTTCGTGATATTCGTCAAAATATTATGGTTCATTATTATAATGAAACTACAGACGTATGTAGCAAAAAATTTTATATAACACAAAATCACAGAGTAAAAAAATACTAAACATTTTTAAAAAAAAAACACAAATACACAACATGAGCTAAATTTTGGCTTTCTATCGTTCACTCTTTATCGTCTCTTCACCTCCAAAAACCGCAGCAACTATTTATGTGTAATAAGAACAAAACCGAGATCATTAAAAAATAGATGGAGTAATTATATTTATTAGATACTAGATGGCGTGGTCTCAAACTTCAAAGTAGTCAACGCATTACTCATTTCACATGACATGAAATCAAAAATGTATATACAGGTAAGAATTGTATTATTTTAATTTTCAACAAGCCTAGAAATGTTTTTAAATATTTAATTATTTCTATTATAATAACTACTGAATTTCGTTAGAAACTTAAGACGTTTATATAATCTCCCTCTTCTGTTACAATTATATTGAATGTAAATATATTTATTTTTATTGAAAGCTTTCTTAATTTCAAGAAAAATTCTGATCTTAATTGTGTTATCTAAAAATATATAATATTCTCATATATTATTGCAATTTATTATTACCATAAAATGATACGTTTTATAACATAATTATTAGATAAATTCATTTATTCCCATTTAGTTAACTTATAAATTATATTTATATTACATTCATATTCTCATAATATAATTAATTAAACATAATTATATTTTAAACAGTTGCTAGGAGAAATTTAAATTTTGTTTTTCAAATTATTCATTTCTCTAGATTATATTTGTAGTTATAAATCGAATTAAGAAAATATATTTGGGAAATACTTTGTTCATTATTATGTTATAAAATTCTAGGTTTACTTTCTGTAGAATATCTTATTAAATTTATAATTTTTTTTGATGCTTTTAAAAATTTAATCGATTTTTTTTCGTTTATTTTTTATATGAGTGTTATAAGAAATTAAGGAAATAATGAAGCTCAAAAAGATATAAATTTAAATTTTTAGATTTTAGTAAACTTAAACTCATTAAAAATTTTAGCAAATTTAAACTCCTTAGAGTTTCTAATCAAATGCTGATATCTGCATTATCCTTATCTTTTTAAAAAAATATCACTAAATTTTGCTGCTTTGACTCTAATTCTCCCTTTTACCGTATTATTTGAGTCAAAATATTTTGCTGATACTTATTTCAATGTATCTTTGCAAACTCTAATTAGTAAAAGTACAAAAAATTTACAACGGTAATATGGCTTAACTTTTTGTTAAGTACATTTTAGAATAATCCTTATACTTTTCAACATCATAAATTATTTCCATGAAAACCTTAACCAATTAGTAAAATTAGTTTTAAGGAAATAAAGTGTTTATTACTTATTCATATTATTTTATTTTTCTCAGAATTTAAAATTTGTGACTTAATTAAAAAATTGTTTCATCAGCTACTGTATAATGCCTATTTTTACATTTGTGTCATTTGTAAAAATATTCTAATATTAATTACAAGACATTGCTTATGCCAATAATAATAAAATATTGTTCATATCAATGATGATAAGATGCTGTTTATATCAATAATGAGGAGATATTTCGTTTATGTCATCTCTAAATTTAAAATTACTTCAGAGTGTAGCACATTATACATTTTAATAATAAAATACTGAGCAAATGTTACTGACATAAAAAATATACAAATCTTTTTCTTGTATTTACCCTATAATTTTTTAATGAAAAGGTTTTACAAAATGTATTACAATATTTGTAAAATATAAATTTCATTTATGGTTAAGAATAATTGATTTTGAAAATGCTATTGCTAGTATAAGATTTTATTTTGTAACTTGGAAAACATTTGCGAAATTATTTACAAATCTATTTCCAATAAAAAATCTACTGCAAAATTGTAGAATCAGTTTCCATTTAAAATTTAACAAATTATTCAAAGCAATACATTTATATTATTTCCCACTGAAATTGTTATTGATAACTTCACATTATCTTAACCATCCAAGCCCATTAATATCAATATCATTTATGTACCAATAAATTATATCAGACAACGTGATTTCTCCGGATGTTATAATATTCCAGAAGACTTACCACAAAACTATCTACGAAATACCTCAACTAATTACATTTTCGTCACCTTGCTTGCGTCACAGATTATCCATTGATCTATCTGAGAAACAGTAATCCAGATGCTTTCCTTTCAAGTGAAGCATTCACATAGAATAGATTCTTTTCTACCCCTTCCTTAATTAGCTTTGTTTTCCACACTACGAAAGGCAGACATACCAAGCAGAAGTCATTTTCTACTTGATTTCATTTATCGTCACCGTGTCCGAAACCTTGTACGAAATCATTTTCCGCCACATAGATTGGAGAAAGCTAAGTTAATCAATTAATTAGAGTTAACCCTTTCGTGGGTCCAAATTCTGCAATAGACTCTTGTCTTCGGAAGGCACATAGCAGTAATGCTTGAGTCTAATTCACTTCGAGCTATTTAATTACGTTCACTAAATTAGTCCCTCTGGATGAAAATATAGCTTTATGCCTATTTTTCTGAGATTTCTGCTTTTAGTAAAAGTATTATATCTTGTTTTATGTATTGAAACAATATAAATTTGAAATAACATTCTAAATGTTAAATAATTGTATATTTCTTATACAGCTAACATAATGGTAAAATGGTGTATATCATGTATCTCACTACAAAAATGTCATACCATTATATAATAAAAATATTATGATTTAAATAAATAACAATCAAATCACAAATCAAATTATGATTTGATTGTTATTTATCTTAATCATAATATTTTTAGTCACATATTTTTAGCACTTAGTCTTTTAATTGAAGATCACAAGTGAATTACGTTCATAAAATTTTATAATATAAAGTAAGAACTATAAAGTATTTAAATTTCAGTAAATCGGAATAGTACAATAAAAACGAATATACGTAAATGAATTATGTACTTTGCTCATAAATCTGTAGTTACTTTAATTTTGCTTTATTATTTTATAACATTCACATTGTTCTGTCATTTCATTAAAAGTATTACAAAAGACAAATAAAAATTAATTTTAACCTATCAATTATTTACATATATTTTTATAACGTACAAAACCATGCTTGGGGTTTATGGCATATACAAAAATGTATTACACGTAATATATTAATAAATAAAAGGAAATAATATATTTTAAATATAAGCTCAAATTTAAATGTAATTTTTAAATGAATTTTTTAGTAACACCAATTATATTATTTATAGTTAAATAGTACTGAAAAGATAAGGAATATTTTTTTTTAAAAAAACTCTAAAAGACTGTTCAAACTTTCTCTCCATTAAAAAGTTGTTTTTTTTTTTTTTTTAATGTTTAATCTAATTTTAAAGAAAACTAATTACAAACTTATTTGGCTATTGTAGAAAGATAAAAAACAAATTTTTTTCTTGTTTTAAAACAAACCACATAAAACTTACATTACTTAAAATAAATTATTGAGAAATATTCATGTTTGGTTATGAAATGTACAAATAACATTTTATAAAAAGAAAGAATATTTTTAAGGTTATCAATATAAAATTATAAAATGAAAGTTCAAGAACTTTTTATAGCAGAAAACAGTGACGATAACGTTACTATATTTTTCCAGAATATTTAGACGTTTATAAATATTCTAAAAGAAGCAGATGGTTTTTTTCCCCCTTATTTATGGCTTATTCAAAGAATTGTTATTTTTTGATTTTTCTGATATTCAGATAGGTGATTCAGATTTGAAAGATATGTGTTACCCCATAAAAATTTGCTAGAATTGGGAAAAAAAGCCTTAGAAACAATTTCTAGATTGTATATGGTTTTTAAAAAGGACGTTAGTATACAGAACTTATTAGTAAATCTGGCGTATCGGAAGATATTGTAAATGACAGATATGTTAAAACCAACTGGGAAATCATGAAAGAATAACCGGCAAATGTCATGTTAAAAGATAGTGGCATTAACTAGTATTAAACGTTGCTATTTCGCATTTTACGCAACAGTTTATAACTTTGTCATATTTGTTTTAGGCGAGTACCTTGCTAAAAAAACAAAAAGCAAGAATTCCCAGTCTCTGTGAATGGAAACAAGAGTAACAAAATAATCCAAGTTTCCTGAAAACTGTAATAGCAGAAGATGAAACTTGGATACACTGTTTTGATCCCTTCATCAAGCCCGCAACATATATATAGAAACGTATTGAAGCATCTTCGACACAAATACAACTAATCAAATCAGCTGAAAAAGTTTCGATCATTTTCTTTGACGTGAAAATAATATCTATCAGAAAACTCTGTGTATCCAAAAATTACCCCAAACATTATTAAGTTTTGAAAATTTTGAGATGATACATACATAATTTAAAAATAACATTATGAACTAGTAAGGAATTGAACATAACATCACAATAATAATCCCCCGCATTTCGCTACCTCTATTTACCAATATCTTAATTACTTAAATAACAAAATCATGTCACATCCCCCTTACAGTATTGATTTCTTACAATGCAACTGCTGACTATTGCCAATGTTGAAATATTTTATGACAGAAAGTTTAACATAGATTCCTAAATTATTTTTTCAGTGAACACATTTAAAAAATAACCTTGTTATATAAAAATGGCTTGGATATTGGGATTAGTGCACACCAACTGAGAGGTGTTTTGAAAAGTTTGTTTTTGTTATAAATATTTTTTTTTCATCTTTATACGATTTTACTTTAATATTAAGGAACGGCTTTTCGACATTAAAAATTCCAGATTGATGCAAATTGAAAAAGTAATGTAAATCAATATTAGAAATTTTAATTATTTCTATCAATAATTGAATAGAAATTTTGAGAAAGAGAATGTTTTCTACGTGTAAAATGTAATTATTGTTACTTCAATTCACAAAATAACATAATATTTTATTCATCCTGACATATTAACGTTAGTTCCAATTTTTTTAATATTTAAAGTTTTCCGTTGTAATATTTTATGCTTCTTTAAATAAAAAAAATAAAATAAAAGAGAAATTGATTTTCTTAATTACTTTATAATGTGGAATTTTGTAATTAATTTTTAAGGAACTAAGCATCTTGTGTCATAAAAGTTTTAAGTATATGCTTTGTTATTAACCCACATGTGCAAGAAAAACTAAAAGCCTTTATGAAGGGGATGCAAATTAAGGAGAATTTGATTTGACAAACAAAAGTCTAATTAAGTAGAGACAACAACCGAATAGATAGGAGAATTACATGTCTATAATGGCTTTATGATAAACTGAAATAAATTCTTCAGAAACTAATATCTACAATAATATATATTAATTCCTTATAATTTACATATTTATATACTGCTTAAAAAATAATGTCTTTTATATATTAAACCTTCAAATTTTGTTTGTTCTCAAGAAATACTATTATTCCTGTAATTACAATAGCATTGTGACATGTTAGAATTTAATTTGAAAAATTACTACTAATGGTAGAAAGTTTAGCAAACGAATAAAATTATGAAAATAAAACAATTTATATTCCTTTTTTATGGTTTAAAATAGATTACTTTTTATTCTTAAATTTCTTGGAAAATTTCCAGAATTAAAAAAATAAAACTTGAAATTTAAAAAAGAGTAACTTTTTGGATTATACATTTAATTAGTAAAGTTTATCATAATTTTAGAAAACTACAGAAGTAGATTGTTTTTTTTTTTTCTTTAGAAAATAATTGTTTTGCGAAATATTTAATCATGAATATTATTTTTGTTACTCAGTAAGTTATGTTTGTCAACTTTCATTTTATTTTATATTTTTTTTTATTTGCATATTGTACTTGAAGTAGTATTTTAAAAATAAAGATAAATTGTATGTGTTTTATTTTAAAAGTACGTCGATGAATACAGATATCATTAGTGGCGTTATATCATCTGATCATAATTATCATATGATTATATTTATAGAAAATATAATCATTGTTATTATGACTTTATATATTCTTTTAAACATTATAAAAAGTCTTGATATTTTTTAAAATATAATTTTTATATATATATATCAAATACTAATATTTTATTACTACAACATACATAGAAAATGTTTAACAAAATATTGTTATTAAATTTTCTTTAAACGAGATTTTAAAGATTAAATCAATCACCAACATAATATTTAAAGTATTTATGTTGCTGTTGTTGTCGTGTGGCAGCCAGGCTGGCAATATGGGGTGCGCTTCATCACTTTTCCAACTGAATCATATTTGGTGTGCAGTCCGACTTTGTCAGTACACACATGCCATAGGTACCCGTTTATAGGGTAGGCAACCATTCACATACATACAAAGAAAGGACAAAGACAAGAAAGAGAGAGAGAAAGTACATCCATGCCCGAGCCAGGATTCGAACCCAGGTCCCGCCCATCTGTAGTCAGGTACGTTAACAACTAGACAGGTTGGGCGGCTAAAGTATTTATCAATCACTGACATAAAATAAATTATTAATAACCAAATTTAAAATATTTAATGATTTTAATTAAATTAAATAATTCCCAAAGATTCGAATGTCATTAGCCTTTGATTGTTTTCTAATTCAAAGTTAAATATTAACTGTCCTAAAAGTTATATAAAAATTCCAATTTGATTTTAAGAAAAATTCCTTCAAAAGATGAATAAAAGAAAATTAATCAAATATTAATATATAAGAAAATATAAGCAATTTAAAAAAGGAAAAAAAATTAAAGTTATTATTAATGAATTTAAAAACTATAGTCTTTTGGAACAATGAATTCTTACCCTTTGTTTGGAAAAATAATTTTAGATATTTAAAGTTATTAAAAAACACCAAAAAGTCAATCATAAAAGTATGGTTGTTTTACTCTGTTAAAACTCTGCATTCAGAATTAATAGTTTAGGACATGTCAATGTCATTGATTTTAATTAATTTCAATGTAAAGTCAATGTTTTTAATTAATTAATTTCATATAAATATATGAAATTAAGGGAAATACCTTGTTTAAAATTATGCATTAAGTAGAAAAGAATTTGTATTTTTACTCTTTACAAAATAACTTTATGATTTTAATCATGTATAACACACTAACTGAATAGTAAAAAATGAATACTTTATATCAATGTAAAATTCGTTTAGTTTATCATTCATGTTAAATAAAAATTCATGATTTTTAGAGAAATATATATTGATAAAATATTCAGTATTGATAAGATATTCATTAAAAAGTATTGATAAGATATTTATTGATAAAATAATAATTTTGGAAACGTATTATATTCGTGAGCCATTTGCATTTGAAAGGTTTTATTCAGCCACATTTCAAATCTAAGATACAAACAATATTAATAATGAAGTTTCTGAAGCTTATTTTACGAAAAATATTTTAATCACGAAATATTTTCTAATAAAACCTAAAAATGAACTTTCAATTAATTGAAATTTAAATTCGTCTCAAACAATTACAAAAAGTGCTAAAATAAATTCATAAAAAAAATTAAATATTAATTGAAAAATACGAAAAAATATTCCAAGTAAAAAACTAAATTAATAGCATCTCGAAAAAGAAACAAAAGTATTTAAAATACATATAAATTTGGAGAAAATTAAATATTAAAAGAAAAATAAGAGTAAGATAATATTCCAAATAAAATAGTATACGCAACAAAAACTAAAAATTATATAAATTAACATAATGAAGACCAAATTTGTGTTCATCATTTAAATGTGATTAAAAATTTATCTTTTTTAATCTAATCTTTTTTAAATATCAACAGAGAACATTTTAAAATATGGCAAAAAAGAGAGAAATATTCAATTAAATTGAAACTTATATAAAAAAATTTATAATTAATTTTATGCATGATTAGTATTGAATTTGTGAAATGAATAATTAATTTAGTATTTGCTAAAGATTGCGTATTTGCTAAGAATCACCATCTTATACCATTACTTAAAAATTAAGACTCCTATTATATTGCTCTCTTATAGAATATCATGTTACAAATCTTCTTCATTTTTTTTATTTTATACAAATATGGAAGTACTTTTGACGTTCACCATGATAATTTGAATATAAAAGCTAAATGGCTATATTTTGAATGTTGATTAAATTTATGTCTAAATAAAGCAACTAAGCATCTTCAACAAATTGAGTGCAAAAACATGAAATTGAATTTAAAACATTTCTTGAGTTTCAACAGACTGACAAAATAATACGCGAGTATTAAAAAATTTATAAAACTCCCTAAAATACATAATATAACGCTGTTTAATATCTGTATGTAATTACACAAAACATTATGCAAAATGCATAGCATAAAACAAAATACATAAATTGGGTTACTGTAAAAATAGCATCCACATAATTAACAAAACAAAAATAGCATCCGCATAAGCGCTGCACTTGAAAAAAATGTTATAAAAATATATTTTCTATAAAAGAGAATATTGAAAAGATACATCCATTTCCAAATATTTTTATATTTATACACAATAGAATTCATTATGCGATAAAAAGAACTTACTATATTCATGCCATGTTATTCCAAGAAAATTTTTTTTATAAAAACGAAGTTTTTTTGTATTTTTCTAACAATGACTATTACAACAAACTATGTAACATGAAGATGTAAAGACTTTACCTTCATTATCCACAAATTAAATTCTTTTAAATTATCTTGAATTAATATTAATCTACGTTATCCAAAATTACCTGGTAGTTATAGTTATTTTTCTGCCATTTAGTTTAATTTGATAATTTTACATAGACGATATCAGTATACGATAATACTTAGCCAAAATAATCAATCCATAATTTATCACACCATATGATCAAAATAATTAAAATAATTATCAATACATAATCAAAGCAATAACTCTTTGAACTATTCTATTTTTTAATCAAACCATATGCTAAAAATACTAATTTCTTTTTCCCAATCATTTTTTTAAAGAAAAGTATGCTATCGTTATTTATTCCTATAATTAATATGGAATCATGTGTCAACAATAATCCAGTATATCTTTGAGTGGTTTGCTCTAATTCAAATTGCATTAATCAAAGTGATTCTAATTAATTATTGATCAGTCTGATAAATCCTTCTGTATCTGGCATTTCAAAATCTAATAGAGTTCTATTCTCGAGTTTTACCAAAGATAATCTTTCATGTTATACCATTTTTCTCATCACATACCTTAAACAGATTTGAACCTGTTGTTAATAAAATAATTATAATTAATTTGAAGCAATTTAATTAATTAATCACTCATGAATAAAAACAAATTTAGAAATAAAACAAGAAAATAAATTTGTCTTTTAAAATACAAGAAATTATAAAAACTAATCATGTACTTAAATTTACAGTACAAAGTTTGGAATTGAAATCTCAAAAATGCATTGCAATATTCAAATAATTATTGCGTGATTAATATATGTTATTGCGTAATAATACCCCAAAATTAAATGAGCTTTCCTATTTTAGAAGCAAAGACCAAGAAGATTCGTAGACTTGGCCTACTATCTCAGAGGTATCACTTCACATGGAGGACATTGCAACTGTGACACATTTAATGTGCCTCAGCCACCTTTAGCAAACATGATATATCTTAAGTTTCATCAAGATGGAAACATACTATCTTTTGATAACGAAAGCGAACGCCCTACAAATAAAATTTTTTCAGTTATAATTTCACAAAACCTTTTTTTTATTCTTTTTCAATATTCATTTTCCAGGCATGCTATTTAAAATATAACATAATCTATATATCGTATTTTTTTAATGCTGAACATATATAAATAAAATCATCATTTATTTAAGAACACTCATAGATTAATAATTTCTTAAAAGCTATAATTCATAAAAAAACAGTGTTTGAACTTGTATTAAATTAATAAATTATAGTAGATTAACTTATAATAAACAGCAAAGTAAAATATACGCAAAAAACATATATATTGATTTTCAATGGATTAAATAATCTTTTAGGATGATCAAAGTAGTGCATATTTACCGTGTTCAGTTTTTTTCCAATAAAAACTCCATTTCTTAATTATTTAGAGAAATGAATTTGTAACAATTTTTTTTAATATTTTGGAACTTAGATTTCTAATCATAAATACATTTTATGATTCAGGATAGAAGTTTACATTTATCATATATTACTTGTCCATATATATTATTTATACTAAAATTAGCAATCAATTATTCTTCATAAGAAAAGTAAATACAAGACACAATTATTTGACAAATAAGTATCATTTCTCAGCTGTATTTTGGTTGTCGATCATTCACAAAAGCGTTTTTAGAATTTTTTTTTCCAAAAATACAAAAACTTTCTCATTACTGTGACTTAAGAAGCTAATTTAGCAGTTACGAATGGTAATTCTCTAGCTTTCAATTTAACAGTTCATAGATTTGATTACCATTTTGACTGTTAGCAATGATATGAAATACTATACAATTTTAAATCATTGTTAAAAATAACTGCATGTGCCAAATGTAACCAATTATTTATAAACAAACGGAATTAAATAAAGTATATTCCCATTGTTCTTTCCATTTACAATTTTTAAAGTTTGTCGCCCACTTATCGTTCGTAAAGTTTCCTATATACTAAAATTAATTTTGCTTGTCATTCGATCTAAAGCCAACCAGGTAAATATAATATCTGCTCAGATTTTAAGATGAAACTGATCTAAATGAATAAAACTAAATTCCAGATTTGCTATTTAGATTACTATGTGTGTGCAGAGGAAAATATATTTTTAAGTGTTATCATGGCACAGTTCCTATTTATGTGAAGCTATGAGGAAAAATGTTTTGGGAGAGTTAAATATTAAAATTCCTTAAGTCTTAAAGTTAAAATAAAACAATTAAAATAAATTTATTACTGTGCAACTATTTAAGATTTTTTAAGTACATTTTTTATTATTTCTGAATGTAATCCATGAGTCACAAATTCATTTAGCAGCTAAACTTTTAAATTAAAACAATCTATGCAATAAGCTAATTGTAAAAGCTAATGTCCTTTTTTTTCAACTTATCAGTTTCCTAACGAAAATCACCTATTGCACAGATATTTGAAGTAGTTCAATATCTCTTTAAATTAATGGTTGAAAAAAATTTATAAGCAAATGTGTGGGAGAACGAAAAGCAAAATTTTTATTAATTGTAAAAAAAAAACTTGACACACAGTTCCGGTTAGAAAAATTGAAAACATACTATCAAATTTATACACAACTCACTTTAAGCAACGTTTCGCACGTTTATTGGGAAAAGTAAAACAAGTTGATGTATGAATTCCTAATCCCTCTATATCAATAGAAATCTAATATTCAATTAATTTTGCTTGTGAGATCTAATTTGAAACAGAAGACTGCTTCTCCATTAACAAAGTAATTGATTTGCAAATGTCAGTATCTTTTCAAAATTTGGTTTTTAAGTATATATATATATATATATATATACACGAGCTTGGAATGCCAGCTTAATGATGTAATAAGATAATTAAAAACCCTGTATATTTAAATAATTCAATCAATTCTTGCAATTTGCTATGAAAATTTTTCTATTTTATTAGTTAATACCAAATTCCAATGATAGATGGCAGCAGTATTTATATGCTTCATAATAAAGATTGTTTTGCAAAATGTATATATAATTTTACGCACGCATAAATATAAAAATTTTTGTCGAAGGAGAATTCCTTTTAATTAGTTGAAATTTTTTCTTTACACCACATCAAGATACTATTTACTATGAATAAACTTGAACATAATTAATAAACTGATTTCGTGAAATGCAAAAAATATATTTTTTTATTCCACACTTACAACTTCACGAATGTTATATTTGATAATACACAATTATATTTATTCTTTGAAAATTATTTTTAAAAAGAAGTAACTAAAAATCATAATTATTTAATTTAGATTTTATTTTAATTTTAAAACAAGTATTTGTAAAATATTATCAGAATATTTAACAATACACTTATTAACTCATTTTTAATTATAATAAAATAAATATAAATAAAAAAAATATCATTTCCAAGTAAGTAATTTTCCTCGATGCATAAACTAAAATTTAAATATCACATTATTGCATCGTATCAAATATTAACTCTGATAAATTATTAAAAATTCAAATATATAAACAAATACAAAAATACTTTACACTGAAATCATTTTCATTAGAAACCTTTCTTAGATAAAACAATGAAGTAATTAAAATTTCTCTGAACTGTTAAAAACTATTTTTTTCTATTTTTCTATGCTAATTTTTAAGTGAACTATTTGAAAAACATTCAATTCTGTTCAGTTCCGGTAAAAGATCGTTACAGCAATTTGCAACTAAGAATGATCAAAGATTTTTAAACATTTCTATGTGAAACAACTTCATGAAAAGCATGTTTTCTGATTGAGTGTTAATGCAATGCTTTAAATGCATCATAATTAAAGAAAATGATTTCTCATAACATAAAAGTTAGGAAATTTAATTAATATTATTAATATTTATCTACATATTTGACGATTTTAATTTAATTTGCATCTCAAATAATTATAACTCAAATTTAATGAGATTCAATAAAATAATCTTGAGTGATTCTGTGAAATAGTTTATTCTTTTATTCCTCAAGGGAATAATATTATATAATTATTTATTCCTTTTCAAATGAATTTATTACTTCCTTAAATAAATCACCCTTTTGTATTTGAAACAACTTCCTAGTTTTCTTTTTATTAATCTTTCATGAGCAGAATTTATGTGCGTATTTTATTTTACATTGAAATTACTACTTAGTGCCCCTATTTATTTTCTTCTTAAACATCCATTAACTAGGTTAAGTACTCTTCGCATCCTAAGCACTTGGCGATTTCATTTTTAAATTATATAATGAAAATACACTTCAAATATTTTAATGCATTCATAAACATTCATATAAACTGATAAGTGGAAAATGGAAAAATAAACTATAATTTCTTCTATCAGTATTTAAGATGATATAATTTGTAACCGGGGAACTCAAAAGTTTGTAAATTAAGTTGAAATGGAAAGAGTTAAAAAATAAATTACCTTAAAATCAAATTCTTATTGTTATAGGTTGAAAAAAATCATTTATCTTTAAAATATTCAAATTAGTTATAGTTTATTTTTCTTATTTATTTGATAATTAAAAAAAAGCTACAATGTATTTTTGTAGTTAGTTTTTTCGCGTTAGATAATTTTACTTATTCTCCGAAGATGTCCAAAATCAATTAGCGTCAAATAAAAAAAATCGAAAAAACTCAAATTACTATTTAATATATTTAAATCTATGATTACATCATGGCTATCTTGTTGTTGTTGTATCTTGTCCTTGTAATATGTATCTTGTACCCATATTGCCAGCCAGGTTGGCAATATGGGGTGTGCTTCTCCACTTTTCCAACTGAACCATATTTGGTGTGGAGTCCGACTTCCTCACTACACACATGCCATAGGTACCCGATTATAGGGTAGGCAACCATTCACACACACAAAGAAAGGACAAAGACAAGAGAGAGAGGGAGAAAGTACATTCATACCCGAGCCAGGATTCGAACCCAAGTCCCACCCATTTGTAGTCGGGTACGCTAACCACTAGACAGGTTGGGCGGCATATCATGGCTATAATTTCCATCTTAAAAATCATTAAACCTGAGATCAATGCAGCAGTCTCCCAATTATTACGCAAAGATTATTTTGACCTCTCTCTCTCTCTCTCTCTCACACACACACCATCCGTAACGTCCCATGTTACTTTCCTCTTCACTTGAGGGATTCCATGATGCTCGACCACCTACCGATCATCAAATGTTTTTGATGATGTAGAAAAGACAAATTTCATCACTCATTCAACAAAAAATTTACTAAACAATTATTTTAATTTTACTAAAATAAGTTGCTTATATATTTTAAGCATTTCTTTGATAATAGAAGAAGTTTATTACTGAAAAAGCATAACGTTTCTGCTAATCTATCAATCATTTTAATTTCCACTCCTTTGCCTCCCAACACCAAATACTATTAAGTGTATTAAACTATGACCAAAGAAATTAAAGTTTTATTTAGGATTTTTAATATCAAAGAAACCATTTTAATATTGGTGAGACAGATTTAATATCAAAAAGAAATCAAATCAATTGTAAATAATAACTATATGAAGGCTTCAAAAATATTTGCAATTTGTATTTAAAATAATTATTTGAATGTGAAATTATATGCTTAAAAATACGATTTTGAAATATAATTGAATTCATTAAATCTATACTATTGCTATAATTGTGATAATGCGCATGCTGTAATTGTATTTGTTACCCAAGAAATCGTCAATATGGTGCTAAATGCATTACGTATAGTTTTGAAAGTTAAATAATTAAATAACAGAACACACTATTTTAAAAAAAGAGAAAAACTACGAATTTTTAATCACATTTATTATCTTTTCTTCGTAGTTTTACACTAAAAGCTGCAGATAATTATAAAATGTAATTATCATGATGAAAAACAAAATATTCATGATAATTTTATCTTCCATGAATACTCAACAGCAATGACTAAAATATCAGGAAACCTATATTAACTTTAAAGTCATTCCATACATTATAGTCACTCAATGTTTACCATATACGACAAATTAAAACATCTATAGTTTATATACATTTCAATGTATAACCTTAATTTTACTAATAACTTCATAAAAATATGCAATATTAAATGTTTAAAGCTTTTAAACACATTTGAATTAACAGATAAAAAAATTTATTCGTTTACAATCATATAGTTATAACATAAGCGGAGTTAAAGAAATTTAGATCATTTAAATGGAGCTAACATACTTTTGAAACAAAACAGATTTTATTGAAAATTTGTTTAAAACAAATTTAAATAAAGTTTAAAACAAAACAAACTTTATTTAAAATTTGTTTTGGTTATAAGTATGTTAGTTCTATTAAATGTACATAATCGGATACATATTATGTAAATATATTATCAAATATTCTAAGAAAGTTCAATTATATAACAAATGTTAAGAAAGTATGTTTGGAATGTTTGAAGTAGAACGAAAATTCAGAATTAAAACAGTATGGCTATACAATTAAAAATAAAAGTAATTTTTTTTTCAATGACTTAAGTAAATACAAACTGTAAATAAGCTAGAATAAAGTTTTGCAGTTATCTAATGGCGATCAAGTTTTAAAGCACACGAAAAATCATATTTAAACAGTAAATCGAGTGAAAACACAAAATTCTTGAATTATGTAGTCAGCACATATCACTATCAGCATTGATATTTTATCACAACTTGTGTTAAAATATTCTGCTTATCCATGTAGTCTAATGCTTATTAAATTATCTTGCTTATAGTAAATTGAGAAATATTGTAAACATGCTGAAAATAAAATATAGTGGGCAATGATATATTTTTCTTCTTTCAGTGACAATAGCTCTTCGTCAGTGATAAAAGATTCAGATTCGCAAAAATGATAGGATATATTTCTCATCAGAAATAATGTTTCCAAATCGTAAGAATAAATAATCTTAGTGATGGCAACGAATTTCCCAGGTTGAACCAGAAGCAAACCTGCCAGATCCAGAACCGCATACACTAAGAATGTTTGTGTGATGATCTAACCTCCTTTCTCCTATCAGAAAGAAAGTAATCATACTTGTTTTGAAATATGAGCAATAAAAGAACATAAAAACAGACAGTTTGAAAGATAAATACATTTTATTAAAATTGAAATTACATGTAAAAAGGAAAAACTCAATCTATAAACTAAACATTTTATTTCTATAATTCATGGTTAAATTTATATTAAACTTAAATTTCTGCTGGCAGATACTTTTAGATACGTCAAAACAGTAAATATACCATTATTCAAAATTACCCAAAATAAATATCTCTCAAATTTTGAGCAAGATTAAGAGATTATAACAAAATGATAAGGAAAATATTCAGAAGATATTTGGTTGCTGTTGTTGTTGTTGTTATTACTTATGACACTTGGCGAAACCAAGTCAAAGACTGGGCTAATGAAGTCACAAAGAGGTCTTCCGTTTTTGAATAGAGCACCCTCATACGAAGGTGAAAGTACGACTTTGGTTCATAGATGGCAGCACCCCCAATCTGGGTTTCACAATTTAGAAATTGAAGCCGGAGAAGACCCATAACCTGCTTCCAACCACCCCCAGAAGTATTAATTTGGAATGGGAACATATTTTACGAGTCCCAATATTATATGTATATAATATTATGAAAGAAAAAATTTTATCAAATGTTATTACTGAAAGAATGCAAAGAAAAATATTTTTGTTAACAAAATATTTTTGATAAACAAAATATTTTTGATACTATTAGTAGTTTAAATCAATTAAATTATTTGGATTAAAATCTAAAACACTACAATAAAATAGTTTAATACATAATATCTCCGTTACGTACAACTCAAATTCATATTATCATTTTTACAGCTTAATCTTAGAAAGGTGTAGAAAAATTATGTAAATATTTTCTTTCCTAAGTGAAACTTATTAACACAAAAGAAGCCATAAGTATTTCAATCATATTTATATACAAATTTTAACTATCATGCATTAAAGTTTATAATTCATTGAATAAATTAATTAAAACTATGAATAAAATTACTTTTTCTCTCACGATAATTCTAGGGACTATATTCCAGATATGAATGATCTATTTTCTTACTATATGTTAAGTAAATTATTTTTCATTCCAGTAAATCGATAAAAAAATATCGATTTTTACAATAACAATGGTTTTAAAAGATGAATATAAAATTATACATACTAGAATTATAGATGTAATGGAATTTTCACTAGCATTCGATATTTGACATCCGGGACAGTGAGAAAAAATGACAATATAATTTCTTTAAATTATTAGAATTATAACACATAAATAACATTCTTTTATTTTATTTTATTTAAAATACAATATAGTAAATGTAAATTAAAACCGCATAAATATAAAATTAACATATTTGTTATAATTCTGATATTATCTTTATAAATTAAGTGAAACAGTTCATTTCTGAAACATTCAGCAAATTTTTAGGAAAATTATAGTTTTATTAAACTTAAATTATTATTAAATAGATTACACATACCAACATTTTCTCTTAGAAGATATAAATAATGATCTTTTAAAGTTTCACTAGATTTTTTCGAGTTCACAAGACAGCGATATCTCATGACAACTGGTTCAGATATAGTTCTGAAACAAAACAGTAAAATATTTCATAAATCTATCAAATAATTATAAGAAATACTGAATATTAAGACATGAAAATATATAATTTACGTTATCACGTTTGAGGAAATGAAATTTATTTTCTAAAACCCATTGGGAAAAAGTAAACTTAAGAAAATAGGTCTAAAATTAATTCTTTTCTGAAAATATTACATCAAGATAGAAAAATTGTAATAAAGAAAAGAACTGCTTATCTTAATGAAAAAATACTTTAAAAAATTTCAAAGCAATTAGAAGGAAAAATAAATATATAAACATTTTTATTAATATATTACATTTGAAGAATATTAATTTTAAGATTTTGTTTGCTATCCACGGTCTATCGGTCTATTTTGAAGAATTCCTTATTGGAACGATTAAACATTCACACACAAGATAAGAAATGCACCCACATACTGTAAAACTCAGTCAAATAAGGGCTTAAAAATAACAATTAAAACAAGTAATACCAAAAGAAATGAAAATTTTGATTATTTTTTGAATGAAATTGATTCATTTTCTTGATTTCGGAATTCATCTATTGATTTCGGATTTTTCTGCACTTGTATAAGTATTTGTAATTGACTTTGTTTCATCATCGATTGACTATAATTGTTAATTTCTATACTTTGATAACAATTATTTCTTTAACCTCGATATATTTCATCTTAGCGATGTTAGTTGCTTTTAATAATTTATTAAGTATTTGCTATTTTTGTAGCTTTTTATTATTTTTTGGAATTAGGAAATGTTAATGAGTTGAAAAGAATAAATCGAACTCGTAAAAATTAAACATACAATTCCAAAAAAAAAAAAAAAAGAAATGAGTAAAAAGATTCAAAGAATAGAATAGAGAAAGAGATAAAATTATTGATCTTACAAATAATTTATAAGAATAAGAGAAACTAGTTACCTAGGTCTTTGCAAAAAAGCTCTGTTTTCCTGTTGATCTAGGCTAGAAGCAGTCTGATGCCGGGGATCGACCAGCTGATCCAAAGCCTCAGAAACTTTCTCCACCACATCACCGGCTGTGGTTTTTTCAGTCACAGAAACAGCAATACTGTTGGGGTGGCGTAACGAAGACACCTGAACGCGGATCACAGAGCTACTATTATATAAAAAATCCTAGAAAGAAATAGTAACATGCATCAAACTGTTTCATGTATAGTTAAAAAGATGTTATAGAAATATTAACGAATGGTTTTAATATGCAACAAACTGCTTTGCGTTTAATATAAGAAAGTATCAAAACTTTAACTACATTTATATTGTTCTTATGTTCAAAAATAATGTGCGCAATAAATGAAACTTTATAATTAAATTATAAATAAAAGGTATAAATATAAATTTTAGCTTTAAAGTTTTATAAGCTTAAATTTATTTATATATTTATTTTGAAAATTACAAATCATTTAAAATTTATAAATTTTCGCTTATAATTTTATAAAATATAAAAAGTTTATAACACAAAAATTTCATTTAATAGTATTTATAATACTTTATACTGCATTTATTATATTATAATATTATGATGCACTATTTTAAACATACTCCTAAGAAACTACAACATAAAAACGTACACAAAAATTGTGTGTAATTAAAAGGAAATACACAGAATATACAAATAAAACTAAAAAATTATAAGCTATAAGCTGTAATCCAGTTTATAATTCTAAATATAGAGAAAGAAAAAACTAATTTTCAAAATAATGCTCAATATATTAACTCATGTATCGAATATAATTTGCATTGGGATTATTTTTAAACAAGTTGCAACCAAAAAAATATTATAACGCTAAAATTAATATTCTGATGGAAAATTTATACATTGCTGGACACTATAAAATTTCTAGATCATAGAAGAAAACAGTCAAAATCATACTGACATTACAAGTATTTGTAAGTAATAAAATTCTATAATCAAAGCAACATATGGTATCGTATACAGCAACCAGAACTGAATACGAATATAGACCATTTCTGATTGCTTAAACAGCTGTATTAATGTTAAGCATTCTAACAAAGCCTGGTTGATGGAAATTGCATATCCATGCAAGCGCCTTCAAGTTTCCATCAGATAACATCAATCACAATTATTGGCGACTGGCTTTGAATATCGCCATAGAATTAGATATATAATACTTATTGTATACACTTAATATATATACATATATACAATAGATAAAGTTCAGCGATTCAAGTAATTATAAAAATAGAATTTTTATTGTTAACTTTGTGAAAGAAATCCATCATTTCATAATAAGCATTTTAATACTTCATATACTCCTTAGTATTCAACATTGAAAACTAATTAAACACATGAAACAATATTGTTTGATTAATTAATCAATTTAATTTGTCAAACGCGTTGTTAATAGATATTGCTTTCCTGAAAGTTTGAAATTTAAATTTCATTTTCACCCTATTAAACCTAAACATTTGTATTTGAATATTACAGTACTAAATTATCAGAACTTAGAATTTTTTTAATGATTTCTCATTTTTTTTCTAAGGTTTATTTATCAGCATCATAATTCAATCATACTGTTTCATTAAAAATATACAGTGCATCATTTTAAACAGTGGTAGACAAATATTTACAGATATGCAATAGTACTCTTAAGATGGGTTTTTAAAAAATTAACTTATCGAAGATTTAAACTAGACCAATATACTCAATGGATTCTACCTCGCCAAATAAAAAAAAAAATAAATAAATAAAATAAAAAATGTTGCTCAAATGCGTAACTCTTTACGTCAACTTAATTCTATATATTAGTTTGTACACATATATTTAGTATCGAGATTTCTTGACAAATATTCCCCTAATTCAAAACTCAAGATTTGTTAGTTTATTTAATTTCACCCAATATTTTCCGTTTAAGAGACACAAACGAGTCATTCGACTAATAGTAAAATTTTAGCGAGTAATATGCAATTTGTATATAATGTATCACTTAAAAATAGTAAGTAATAAATTTTAATTCACTAATTTTTGTATAAATACACATGTATCAAATTCATGACTATATCTTATACATATTTCCCAATATAAAAATGTGAATTATTATTTCTAGATATCAAAATTATACATTTAGATTAAACAAGTACGAAATATAGTTCATGATTGCTTAGTACTTTAATGTGTTTGTATTTGAATTATCTCTTATTTATCTATCGGCCTTCCTGTATTGCAATAATAAAACGCCACTGTTTGTAAAAAAAAACATAAGTTTTCGAAATTCCACTTCATTTTTTCATCATCAATTTTTTTATACATTTAAAAGAATGCTTACAATAACTTATTCATAACATCCAATTAATAAAATTCATTAAATACAACACTACTTATGAATAAATATCTTCAAAAGTTCGTGCTTTAGATAAAATGGAACCAATATTTCAAACCTTTTCAAAAACAGGTTGTCGTAGCATTTTCTTTCAATTTTATTTAAACTTCAGGTTTGTTAGTATATATTCCGGCTTTATATTAAAAATTATAGGAACAAAAAATTATTTATCTGTTCTTAATAAATAGTTCTTCTAATAGTATTAACTTGTAACATGTAGCTAGCATATTAATATAAAATATTCCCCTGAACACTAATAAAAATCTGAAATATCGCACATATATTAACAATACATTTTCAAACTTAAAATAAGTTTTTAAAAGCCCATTTAGTTATGAAAATGAATGTTTTTGTGTAAATTGATGGTAAAGTCAAAATATGTGGATCCATTTATTTTCTTTTATGAAGGATAATTTCTATGGTTTTTGCATAGATAACTCTGTTTAGTACACATATTTTGTAAAAAGTGCACTAAGTAGAATTTTTCATTTCATATTGTTTTACCGGCACCGAATATTACAACTATTGGAAAAAAAAATATTTATTATAGTAAATAAACTTATTAAGAAAAATGTAAAAATCAGTTGTCTTGGAAAATATTTAAGAATGAAGTTTTCGGTAAATAAAAAAATAATAAAGTTATATACTTACGTCTTTCATATTTTTTTGCTTGTCTCCTTTTGACTTCCGCCCCATTCTTTTAACCTGGATAAAAGAAACAAATACAAAATTATAAAGTAAACAGAAACCTTATGTTTCGTTAAGTAAAATTAATTCTAAAAGTTTTCCGTTTTGTCTTAAAAAATTTCAGATTAAAAATTATTCATTAATCTATTGTGTTACAAATGTTTTAATTTAAAATATCGGTTTTTGACTCTGCAGATCTTTCTGATTTTTAATAAACCATTGATCTCCTACATCCAAAATGTTCTTGTGGATAATTTTTATCGCCCTATAAATGTCATAAAATGATCTTTTTTGTACCCAAACTAAATTCAGTATGAGATATAGATAATAAGAAAATACTAAGAGAATGGTAATTAAAAAATTTAAGTAAAACCAAACATCCCACAGAACCCCGTTTCACCCATGCAAATTGTTTTCAGCTGTCACAATGGTTTCACATGATTTCGATATAAAATAAATTTTTGTGGCAGTATAAACATAAATTAAATCTTGAAATTAATTTTAATAACAAAAATCAGAATCAGATTTTATTTAAATAGCCGAAATATCTTACATGCATGTGTACCAATGAGAGTAATATTGATTTAAAGGCAATTTATAAAAACAAAGATTGCGGAGAAACTGTGAAAAAGAATACCATTTTAATGATTAATTTTTAAACTAAACAACATAGTTAGAATTTCAAAAAAATATATTATCAAAAATGATAAACAAAATTCTAGTGAAGAACATTTAATACTTTGAGAGAGGTATAGAATTAGAACATAGAGGTAAAGAACGAAAATCAATGCTAATGTAAATTCTGCTTCAAAAGTAAATTTCTAACAATTTTTTTGTTATAAGACTTAGTGCATTAATTTTACTTGGAAAATAGTGATATTAATTTCAATTTAATTTTACTTGAAAGACCATAAACCTATAATTATGAAAGCGTAATATATATCACAACTATTAAGTTTAACCGTAAAAAATAACATGAAATTCAAACTTTAAAAATGATCAGGATTTTTAATTATAAAGTTTTATGGTTACGTTTGTACTGAAAGAAAAATAATTTCATCCAAAACTTATTAATTATATTTAAGATTATATATGTTATAGTAAAAATATCATTTTTGATTTATATATGTATACAAAATAATAGTTGTATTAAATTTGAGCGATGAATCACGAAATATTTGTCATGTAAAATATTACTTATGTAATACGAAACTTTTATTATTTAATAAATTAAATTTTAATTAAAAAACATACAAATTATGAAAATATTCATACTTTATTGAAAAATTCCAAAGGAAAGATATAAGACATGAAAATAGTTTTAATGAAAATATCCAAAACCATCAAAATCTTAAATATTTATTCTGCAAACCATTGTGATCAAAATAAATAAGACGTAAGCAATAAATTGGTAGATATTAAACATAGGAAAACGAAACATCGAATAAATATTTTGACAAGCAGAAAAAACGTGTATTCCTCTATTCGACGAAAAAAACAAGAATGAAATATTTTTCCTGGCAATAAATAAATACAATATCATGCATTTCTTATATATATATATATATATATATATATATATATAATGTTCTTGGGTATTATTACAAAAATGCAGGTTAGGTTATGTTAAGAAATTATACAAATACAAGTTTGTAATCAAAAACCTAAAATATTAGTTTAAATATTTCCATCAGCATTAATAGAGTAGAACTTGTAATTGAAAGATATAATAAATAATTTAAAGAATGGGGTAACTAGGATAAGGAAATTTCCTGGTTTGGGTGTTTCTTTATACTTTTCATTGATATAAATGTTTTTCAAAATTCATCATGTCATTATCTGTAAAATAGTTAAATTCAGATTTCCTTTTCATGAAAAAGATGTTTAATTTTTTTTAAAATCAAAACAAGTTTCTTCCAAAATTAGATTATCTACCATTAATTTTAAACAGAAAATCCCGGTAAAGAAATATTATTTGAATTGTACTTGATGTATTCCAGCTTGTAGGCTTGCTAAATGTAAAGAACTTTTCTTGACTCACTTATTCTAGAGTCAGTAAAAATTAAGATATAAGATACGCCTAAGAGTATCTCACATCAACAAGAATTATGAATGACAACGGAGAAAAATTTGAATAGAATACACTTTAGAATCGGCAGCAAATAAATCACTGAAATCGATATATTAAACTTAATTATCTTAATAGTATAAATATCATTTAAAAGAGAACCTTTATAATATTAAGCAAAAAATGTGGCGAAGTATTGTTATTAAGTACAAGAATAAAACTAGTATTTTATTTAAGTAAACTTGGATACACTGACATAACATAAGTGTTTAAAAATAGAGTAAATTAAACCGGTTTTCGCCAAAGACCATATAAAACAAGCTTTATTTATTCTATTATATAACAAAGAATGAGAGTAAATATCACATAATAATTACTTTAAATTACTCCCATTCCACTGGTAAAAGACAGGCCCGTACTTCATTTATTGTGAAATTACAGATATTTAGAAGACAAATAACTCTTGTTTAAAAAAATTTAACATACATTGTAAAATCGAAGTGCTATTAAGAATTAATCATTAGCATTAAATTTAGTCTACAATATCAGCAAACTCCGCTATTAGAACATTTGAAATTAAGGAATCTATTTATAGCACGCACAAGTCACTAACAGTATGCAATTGTTAATTATTTTATTCTAATCGAAATTGTATATGCTAATATTTAACAATGGTATTATTTATGCACTGAATTGTTTTTATTTCTATCTTTGCATAAATAGCTTTGTAACATATTAATGTCTATAGAAAGAATACGATTTTCTCATTATATTTATTATGTAAGGAATATCTTTTGAAACTCGACTGTTTTATTAAATGGTTCTATTTCGAGATTTCCCGACAGTTTAATTTAAAAATTTTAAACATAAAATTAGTCTATTTTTGTTAAATGTAAATATAGATGGTTTATTTATTTTATGATTGTTTTGATCATTAATTATGACTTCAAAAGTTTTTAAATAAGTCATTAATACAATTTTTAAATGTCAACTGGAAAAGCTACAGAATATAATTAATACAGAAAGCATGGGGTCAATAAAAAGGAGAATATACATGAATGATTCATGAAATATACAAAAAAATTAATTGCAAAATGATTATAGATCATTTAATTTTTACTCCAATAAAGCTTTTTCTTAAATGCTTTATAAACTGAGGAAGTGTGAGGTATAAATTTATAAATTCAAAATTTAGAACATATGTAAAATTATTAGTGCTTCAAAGAGAAGTAGTTTATTCTAAAATCGATAACTTCGTATGGGGGGAAATCATGAAGACCATAAGTTTTATTGTTACATATGAATAAGATAATATTTCTTTAAATAGACTCTGTGTGATCTTTCCTACTTTATTTCTTATGGATTTCTTTGTAAATATCTTAATTTGTACAATTTTACAATGAAAATTCTTGCATTCAAAAGGTATCCTAAGACAGGACTATTAAATGATAATGACGAGCCAAAAAAGAAAGGACTGTTAAATGTTTCTAACAGGTATTTCACTATCATGAAAATATTTCTTGAATATCAACAGAGAAGCATTTCAAAGGTGTTACCAATAATATTTGAAATGTTTCTCTGTGCCAGAAAGTAATTATTTTTGATTTCCTCATTTTGTTTTCATTTCTTCCTGGGTTCTTCTAGAAATAGCTTTTATCAGTATTTTTTTTTCTTATGTAATGGATTAAATTATTCAAATAATTTTCTTTTTTCTCATTGATTAATTTATTCCTTTATCATGGTATAGTCATTATGTTTGCACATGAGACTGTGATCAAGTAAGACTTTTTAATTAATTATAAACAGCTACAAAGTCAGCTCGAAGCTGGAATCGAATTCATGAACTATTTAGCTGATGATAACAGTATAAATTTATTTAAAACTTTTAACAATATCACAAGTATCAGAGACATAAAATAAAGTGCTTTGATAGTTTGTACAATTATAAATAAAAATACAAAACAAGAATGTCAATTTAAAGTATTTGTTTAAACATTTGATTAAATAACAATCTTTTGAGTTTCAGCAAGTTAATTTACAATAGGTAAGTTCACAGACTAATTAACGCACAAAAGTTTAAGAATTTATTCAATTTCCTTCAACACATATACATAACTCTTATAACTGCCGTTGATAACTTAATCTCGATTTTTAAATAAAGAATAAGAAAATATCATATGAAGCATTTTAGTAGGTTATTCTTAAAGAAAATAAAAATAATATAAATATACTTTTAACTATTTTATTTCTTCCATGTTGCACCTAAAACTATGACAGATACGCAATCTCTTAAGTTAAATAATTTGAATTTACAATAACCACATCTTGACTTAAGAGCAAACCAAAAAACAGAATTTTCACGTAATTTAAAATTCATTATCTTCTTTGGGCTCTAAGTAACTGCCAAACATTCTTCCATAATTTAATTTGAAAAAGTAACACACTACATATAAAAAAAATATTTCCATAAAACCGAAAGAAATTACACCAGAAAGAGTAACAAACGTCTCTGTAAGTTAAGAATATTAAAAATTTGTGACAAGAGCTTTTAAAATAGAAAACGGGAACAAGTCAACTAAAAAAAAAATAAGCAACAAAGTTTTTAAAATATTTTGGTTTTTATACTTGACATAAAATAATAAGGAAGTAAAACAAAAACTCACGTGTTTGTTAGAAGAACGTCGGTTCTGCAACCTCGCCTGCGC
>JAPDSC010096108.1:42889-54827 GCA_026290005.1 Latrodectus geometricus
ATATATATATATATATATATATATATATATATATATATATATATATAAAGATTTTATGGTTTGGTTTTTAATGGCAGGATCCTTAATGCAGCTAAAGACATCCATTTTGACCAGTTTGTTTATACTAATGAATCATGAAATATATTTTAAAATCAAGTAAATAGAAATTTCATATGAAACTAATTCAATTTTACATGTAGTTCATTAAAATAAATATTATAAATTAAAACGTGCTATCATTAATCTGAAACAGATATAAGATGCATAATATTTTTCTGATAAAACAACTCTCATTTAAAGCAACATTCTGTATTCAAAATAACAGTTAAATATTTCAGGACAAACGTTTTTAAGCACGAATACTTATTCACACAATAATAGAAAAAGGTAAACAGATATACCAATTTATTTCTATTTCACAGTAAAGTCTCAAACAAAAGGTTCGCACAGAAAGAAAGACATCACGACAACCCATTACTCGTCAATGCGGTATTTTGCAAAAGTTGACACAATTGCACTGCAAAACCCTGACATACGAAACAATAGCAATATTTAGAATTATTGCAAAAGAATCGCGCTTTATTTGTTACAAAGTCCTATTTCCTAAAGACAAAACCCTTTTTTAACTCTTTGTTTTAAGGAAAGCAATTTATGATAAGGAAATACCGTGATTTTCACACGATGAGGTTCAAGTGCACTAACAAAATAAAGGATAACCTTTTCTTCAAGCTTTTTCTGTTAGGTTCTTGTATTCTTCCGGCTTACTTTAAGAATTCTAATTTAATATAAACAATTACAAAAGCAGATATTGAAATAGGTTCTGAAAAATGTATTTTTTTATTCTTAATATTGAATACTATAGATGCATTCCTATAGGTGGTCAAATCAAAAACAATTATTTCTATCATTCGTTAGTTTTAAACTTCTATAATCGAATAATGAAACCAGCAACAATATATAATTTACTTTATAAGATAAATTAAAATAACCATCTCACTTTAAAAATTTCTACTTTCTTAGTTATAATAAATTTCATATATTTCATTTTTCAAATTCGAAATGCAACAAAGTTTTGTAAAATGTAAATATTTAAAGACTTAATATATTAAGACATTTAATAAATTATTCATAAAATATTTTTCATCAAAATAAATATTTTTAAGATAGTTTTCATAAAAAATGAGATTTTCGATATTTATACAATATTGCTCCACACAAGAATAGATTATGTGTTTCAAGAAGTCATTTCAATCAAGACAAAAAAATATAAATTCACAAATCGTTGGTATTTCTTAATTATTTACATGTTTTATTAATAAATTTGTATTGTGTATGAAAAGTATTCATTCAATCAAATATAAAATATTTTATTACTTTTTGTTTAATAATAGATATTTATATTGTACAGCTCATATCAACTTATTGAATTTTTTTTAATTCTATTGGATATTGCCCAAGACTTTTTAAGGGTTAAGAGATATTAAACATTAATTCTAGAGTTAAATCAAAAACATAAAACCTAATAAGCTGTTTTAAAAACAAAAGAAATGAATGAAGATTAATACAAATTATTAATGTATGTAAACATTAATAATTCCTATTTTTATTTCGTAGTTTTATAAAAATTCATAGTAATTTCATAAAAATTTTCGTAGTAATTTTAATAAATTAATTCGTAGTAATTTTATAAAAAATTTTTACCCAACTTTTATGATACCGTAAATAAATTTATTATATGATTAAATGTTTTAAAATTTCCTCTTTATGAAGAATTTTCGTAATTAATTTGAGAATTAAACAAAAATATGAAAAAAAGTACCTGTATTTTCTGAACCGATCCCGCAAGTCTCATCAGCCCTTCTTCACGTAAACCATTACTATGAAGATGATGAAGAATCTACAAAAAATTTTCAAAAAAATCAAGACTAAAATGATAAAAGCTCTGAATTAAGGTCTTAATAAATGTTCAACAAAAACAATACAAATAAATAAAATTGTTAATATGAAGCCTAAGAAGCGGATTTTAGAAAAATTAAAAAGAAAAGAGTGTTCATATTATAAAAAATTAATTTTTTGAGACTACTCAGAATCTAATTATGGTCTCTTAAGTGCCATCTTCTTTCATAGCTTTAAAAGTTAAGAAATAAAAAATTTTCAAATGAATGAAACCGCCTATGATTAGTTGAGCAAGACAAAAAGCTAAAAAATTGCATTCTATTGAAGAGTTAAAGCAGACATAATTAGTGATTTTTAAATATGAAAATCACTAACTTCCTACTTTTTATAACAAGCTTTTATTTTTTAAATTAATAATGTTCTTATAGTTCTAATCAAATTTAAATTAAGACTATTAAACACATTAATAGACATCCATGGATCTACATAGTCAAACATTTTATTCAAGTAAATTAACAAAATAAGTTATAGTAAGTTTTTTCTAGTAAATATACAAAATAATACATTGACTATTTATTTTGACAGTGGTGTAAGTTGGTTAAAGTCCATTCCTAAAAATGATAAATTGTAATGTAATTTATGCTCAGCTCCGTGCAATGTAATTTGGGGCGTCTTTAATACTTAAGATCTTAAAAACTATACAAATGCTTTATTTAATTTAAAATAAATTGGTATAAGAAACTGCGTAGTACTTAAAATTATCTCATTTAAATTAAAATTTACAATAAAAATTTAAAAATGAATTTGCATTATTTTCAAAATAATGCAAATTCATTATTTTGAAATTTCATTATTTGATTCAGCAAATTCATTATTTGATTCAGTGCATGTTAAACTAACAAGTTAAACAGTACATGTTACATAAACACTACATAAAGAATACATGTTAAACAAACACTTTAAATCTAACAAGTTAATTTTAAATATATTTTTTTAAACTTTATTTCCAGATAAGTTACTAATCTTCAAAATAAACACTATAACTCTTCAAATTTAAACGTAAATTTGTAATCAAAACAGCTCTTTAAAAGTAATAACAGATTAATTTCATTTCCTTATTTATAAAATATATTCGTTAAATCAGTAGTAATTCTAACCATCATCAACTATTTGTTTAAAGTTCAAATTTAATTACCTTACCTTTGAAAACTTGGATAATTTGCAACATTTAATAAGCTATGATGAAGATAATTACAACACATTAATAATTGATTTTTGTGGAGTTATATATATTAAGAAACTTTTATAGGATACTGTTCACAGAACATAACAGGTATTTTGCATTTAAAACACTAGACTGACAATATTTTACTTTGAATTCGGCGAACAAATTTATACTTGGTATTTAATATCACGTTACATAACAACACTCTCTTGAAAGCTTTAACACAGCAAACATTCAATAAACTGGTTTTGATTCTTTTTAATTTTATAAATACATAAATTTTGGAGATAGTCTCACTGTGTGAGAGGTAAATTTTACAAAAAACAGTTCACAAAAGAAACATGGATTTCATTATTAAAACTGCATGATTCTATTTTGGAGAGAAGTTAGGCAAATAATATATGCCATGAGCTTAACAATTTTGTTTTTTATCCTTTTTTCAAATTTCGAAGTTGTAACAAAGGAAAGATATATTCTATAGATTGCATTAAATCAATGATTTGAAAACTTCTCTAGATCATACACTAAAATTGATTGTCATACTTCTATATTTAACTTTTTTTCATAGGTAAACGGTATTGATTTCAAAAACAGGAGACTTTTGTAATCTAAGATCGGCAGATTGTCGTGTATTCTAAAGAACACACTTGTTAATTGTAGCTCAACCGATGAAGAATGCATTCCAACAGTTTCCGTGCAGTTCTTGGTCATTATTTTTCAGTAATGAATTACCATTCATAAAATTTTATTTTATTTGCCGATAATAAATTAAGCATTATATAAAACAAAAAGTAAACACATCAGAATAGATCTTTTATTTAAAAAATAAACAGCATATGAAAGTCAATCATCTATACTTTATTTATAAAATTAATATATTTTTATTAAATAAATATTGTATTAAGTATTTCATAAGAAACTAGTTGTTTAAAAAGAATTGTTTTAAAATCTTTCTTTATTAATAAACTAAACATTTATCAACACGAAAATTTATTATAAATTTCGATGTTTGAAATCTTATTTATAAAGGAAAAAATTTAATTGACAATTAAAAGATTAATGAAGTGATACATTAACATATTTCATAACTCTTACATAGTGAAATTAACATAATTTCATAAGTATGAAAAATCATATTTATTTAATAGCTCTGTTTTTCTAAAATGTTTTGTTTCCAATATAAAGATTAAGATTTAAAGCAGATAAAAAAATTAATTAAATCAATAAATTTGGTAATTAATTATCAACTCTAAAATCTAGCAAACGTGCTTCAATCGTTAACAAAAATTACCAGTAATATCAAAGATATTAATATATATTTTTATGCGTCCAACTTTATGTTTGAAAGCAATTATTTGCCAATGTATAATACTGTTTAACTGATATCTTTTTATCTAAACTTTTTACTTCGATACTTATTTACCAGCAAAATATTTCGATTTTTATCTTATCCCTATTTAATAGAGTTGAGCTAATAGTTGAATGATCAACGCTCTGGCTTCAATTCAAAAGTTTGTGAATTCAATTCTCACTTCAAAGTGCGGATGTTAGCTATCCAAAATCAACTTTAAGCTATTTCAGTTACATTCACATTCGTGTAAATAAAAGAAACCATATAGATGTAAATGAACTAAACTAAATTTGGTTGAATAAATAATATTAAAAGGACACTAAAATGAAGCTGCGCTTTTATTTTTATTAAGATGAATTGCTTTTAAAAATCAAGATAGATATGCAGAATTCGTGCCTTTAGAACCTTTAAAGGTAAGAGCCTTTCGAACCTCTATCGGAAAATGCTTTCTAGTCGATATTAATGGTTATAATTCATCAAAATTACGAGTCAAAGTGGAAATATTTTACATCTTTCGAGGTACGCTTACATTTAAATTTGTGAATCTTTGACATCAACTATGTCCTTCAAAGTCATTTATTCTGAAATCCAAAATATTTGGTATGTATGAGAACTATAAGCATCTTAAGTATTTTAGCTTTGTACATAAATTATAATTCCATGTTGGGATATAATCGTTAAATCATACTTTAGAGCGATATTATTTGAAGCAAAGTATTAAATATTTCTGAATAAATCATAGTACACGGTAACATTCATATAAATTGAATATAATTTCACAAGACTAGACAAAACTTAATTAGTAGTAGAGAATATTATTTTGGACAAAATATTAATTATAATTAAGTAAAAAGATTGAAAATTTAGAAATTGATGAGGCAATCAAAAATATTTATTATAGCATAATTAAATCAAAAAACATAAAAACATAAGTTATAAATAATTTATAACAGAATTAATAACAATGTTTATTTTTAACTCTTTCTTACATGAGTTATCTGGGTATGTAAAGTTTATGGAAAAGTCCATTGGAGATTTTTAAAATATATTTATGTAAATAATAATATAATGTAATAATATATAATTATAATTTCTACTCAGCACATTTAAATGAAATCAACTCCATTATAATCTATTGTTTAGAAATGTAATACAATTATTTTAGTATTAAAGGAAATTTAAATATTCGACTTTGTAACAAATCAAAATTTTAAAACTTAGGGTTTTTTTAAGTGAATATGTATTAGCTTTGAAACATTAATGAAATTCTACAGCAAATTATTTCAATTTCTCAATAAAAAAAATTTAAATTAACATTTTGAAAATTAATTTTTTAAAAAGAAATGGTTTGTAAAACATTTCAGTCATCAAAATGTTTGATATATTTTAATTTATCAATGAATTTTTTCAAATAAAAACTAATTTATATTGTATCATTGTTTCCTATCAATCCTAAATTTTATACTAGTGTTACTATTTTATTCCGATACTCGGAGTTTTTATTAATGTAATCACTTTAATTTCTGAAACTTATAAATCTTACATTTATTTATTATAAATAGATTGATTTGGTGAATCTAAACTTCTCAATTGGGAAATACAAACTATATTATAAGTAATTAATTAACATAATGTAAAGAAGAATAATTATTTTGAATATAATATTAAATTTACAGATTATTAGTAATACTTATAAAATTGATTTTAAATAATTAGACATCAATTCATTTCAGCCTTAATTGTTTAATAGTACTTAAACAATTAGAACGGGAATGAAATGAGAATGATAATTAATCTTGATTTCATACATTATTTTGTACTCAACAAGCTCCACGTATAAAACTAGATTTATATTTTACTTTATGCATCTGATAATTTTGGCAGATATTTACTTATTTTAGATAAAAAGTCAGTCACAATTGTTCCAATTTTCATAGACATTACAAAATATGTTTTATAGCTTTATATGTATTACACTTGAACGAAAGAGATAAAATAAATTTTAAAAATATATTCTTCTGTTTGTTGCTAAGTATATTATACAAACCTTCAAAATATATGAAAAGAAATATGCAAGATTAGAAAAGAGGAAAAATTTATTGAAGTGAAAAAATATTTTCTAAGAATCATGCATTTAAAAATTATTTAATTTAATATAAAATAGGTTTTTTTAAATGTATCAAATGATGGAGTCAAAAAATCTTTTTTTGAACATTTTAATCATTACATTTAGGAACATTAAATTTATTAACAATTTAATCATTACCCATTGGAAAATAAGAGGAACTTTAAGACCAGGACATCTTCTCCTATCTAATTCAAGTAAAGTATTCAGAGGGGCTCCAAATACAGTGTTGTCTGCAATAAATATTATTAATTAAATTGTTACTGTATAATAAACATGCATTCCATTTATAGATTATACATAAAACATATTTGTAAATACGTGTTTTTAATTTAAAAACAAAACACACTATTTTTTCACGTGTTAATAAAGTCTTTTTTGATTAATTTTATAAACAAAATAACTTTCCAAACCGAATATATTTTGCAAAAGAAAACTAACACGCACACACACACTATATATATATATATATATATATATATATAACTAATGCGAAACTAATATTTGAATATTTGCATGCGTTAAAATAATGTGAATTCAGAAATTTCCAACAAAAAACTATCGTTTTTATAACGGCTGAATTTAGTAAAAAAATATTAAATCAATGTTAGAACGAGGAAAATAAAATTTATACAATAATTAAATATGATCGTTTGTGCATGGCATTTTCGTTTCATCGTAAGTTTGTTCGATTTATTTTCACTACATTTTAAATGAGTATTTTAATTCTAACATTTCAAAATTAATATATACTTCCGAAACTATCAACACGATATATTTAAGTGGAAATTCTTCTAGTATACCCATTTATACAAAAATTTGCCCGTCTAAGTTCCCTTTAATGTTCTTAAGAGAATCTGTCATTTTTTAACCAAGAAAACGGAATCTCAGCTAAAGAGGAAGTCATTTTTATTCCGATAAATAAAATAAATGTAAAATTAAATTACTAGGTCATTTGTCAATCTTACTGCGACGGAAGTAATTGTCCTACTTTGCAGGATCTTCTCGAAAATTTCTGAGAACAAAAAACGTTCTCATACTAGTTTTCCTAAGATCTCAAGAAAAATAAGTTTTAAAATGTTTATTTCCAAATCATCTTTTCAATATTGCTAGCAAAACAAAGATATTAAACAAAGTTTAATTTTAAGAAAACAAATGAATTACTGCTTTCTCCAAACATTTCAAATTTACGAAATAATTGATTATTATGAAAGCTATTATAATTTTTTAAACTGTTATTACTAAAAACATATTCCAGATCAAATATTTCCTAGTTAAACTATATCTACTAGTTAAAACTACGATATTTATTAAAATAACAATAATTATTTATTTACGAAACTAGCAATTTTCTAAATTACGATGACACTAATTTTTTACAAGTAATGAATCTTCAATTTTCTGACTTCAAAATTAATTATAATAGTTATTAAGAATACATTCTGGTAATTATATCATTTTTATTTTTCTCAAAATAAATAGAACTGCCAGTCATTATAAAAATATTCTAATAATCATATAAAAGCGAATTAAATGTTAATCGTTATTTTTATGGTCTTAAGTCATGTCCTTTAATACTAGTTACATATGTTTTTATATTACATTACAAATGACCTATCTCTGAATTTTAAATGAAAACATTACTTAAAAATGACCTCTCCAACAATATTTATAATACAGGAAAAACACAAAGAAATATGATTTATAATACGTCCAGAAAGTACTGCAATTTTTGACAATTTGTTGCACTTCAAACTAAATATTTAAGGAATGCTAAATAAATCTTTAATCTCAGAGATATTTTAAAAAATTATGGTATTTTTTTTTTCTTTGTTTTTGGTAACGCCGAGCGTCTTTGTTGGTTTCTATAAACGATATACAAATTTGAGCATCAAATGATAAAAGTGAGAAATAATTTAATTCATGTTATTTTAAAATTTTCATTTTTTCATTAGTTGCACACACACAATAATTTTATCAGAAATATTTTATTCCTATTATTAATTATCACGTAAACCTTTGGTTAATAAGTAAATAAAAGATACAGCAACCAAATGCAATACAGTTGATGCAAAATTGTTTATAACTTTATCATATATTAGAAATGTTTAAATTATAAAGGAGAAGTAGTTTTAACAGTCCACCTCATAAATTATAAAAACTGATCAAATACAAAAAAATATTTGGCAAATAAGCTTTAATTTATTTAAAAGGAATTAGATATAAACTAAATTTAAAATAATTTCAAGTAAAGAATTGTAGATTGTTCAGTTTAAATATATCTATACAAGTCTATGGCTATATGTTCATATAATATTTTAATTAAATATGCATAATTTCTTAAATATATAATTAAAAAATTAGAAACTATCTCTTCATATAGTTATGAAAATTCAAATTTCAAAAATATATTTTTGGCGAGATATTTAGATGTATGACATTAAAGTTAAAAATAATACAAAGTAAAAATTGTATATATTTAGTGGTATATTTGAAAAAACACATTTGGAAAAAAACACCTTTTTAAATACATAAAAATTACATTTAAAGAGTCATATAAAGTAAGTAAAATTTAAGACTCCACATTAAATTACATGAAATCAAAACATGACCTGAAATTTTACAAAACAAAGAGCTCAAACGAATTGAAGTAAATTTAATAACTTTTATATTAAAATATTAAAAATATTTTGCAAAGCTGTTTTCCTTATTAAAAATACGTATAATATCTTTATTTTGAAAATTATGCAATAGTAAATGAAATTTAAATACGTATATTAATAAATTTAATATTTTGCATACTTCAAAGAGAAATACCTTTGAAGTAGAAACATTTTTATATTTATCAAAATTATTAGAATTCAAAATAAGAATTAATTTCGTTCTTTAGTATTTAAGAATGTAATGAGTGACATGTTTCATACGCTATTTATCCAGTTTCATACTATAAAGAGTTTCATTTTTTGCTCTATATTTTTTATCAATATATAAATTCTTTTAATCATTAAAGCAAATAATTATTTTCTTTTACTGGTACTTACAAAGTATCCAAAAGAAGCAAATAATATATAGAGAAAATTCAGTGATATAAACAAAAAATACTTTTGATATTTGCAAAAAAGATTATAGTATTTTTCTCAATCAACGTTTACACAAACTAGATCGCTTAATTTTTTTTTTTTTTTTTTTTGAAAATCAACAATTTACTCTTTGAAGAAAGATTACAAATTGCTATTTCAGTTCTAAAATATAAATCTAAAACAAACATAACTATGAAACAGAAATTTTTTTTAACATTAAAACTAAATTTATAATTCTAAATTTAATAAATCTAATTTTAGATCAATCAAATGTCCTTTATATAAATCGAAATGCTCCCTTTTAAAATAAATCAATATTTTTAGTTAAATTTAAAAAAAATTTAAATCAAAATTTAAAATTTATTAAATAAAACTTTTAATTTCAGCTTCGGAAATCATTTCAGTTAATATTTATTTTTATAGGTAAATTTATATCAATATAAATATTATAAGCTATTTTAATATGCCTTAATTAAAGTTTTAAATTATTAAATACCTCATTTTGCTTAGTACATTTTACCCTTAAAAACACTAATACACAAATATAATAGTACAGAATAAGACAAGTATATTTGTTTACCTTTTCCTTTCTTTCTATTGGGTTTCCGTCTTCTGCTAGGAACCAATCCATACAAATCTAGGAGTGCTGCTATTTCTATGATAGCCAACGAACGTACTAAATTGCGGTCATTTTCACTTAAATCTGCCATTTGGACGTTGGAATTTCTTTGAAAAGACGCTAAGTCCTTATCAACATCCTAAAATAAAAGAAAACAATGTATCAATCAGGCTTTCCAAATTACATAAAATTATTTATAACATAAGATATTAAAATAAATGAAAAACTTTAAAAACGTATAAATATAATTTCTACTTTAGGTAAACATTTACAAATTAGAATTTTATTCCTAATTTAGGAATGTTGACAAAATAGTAATGTCACTTTTCAGTGTAATGAAATATTATCAACTTATTAAAATTCTGTTAATATATTACAATATTATGCATTAAATGTTATGCTTTGTTATATAAGCCGATGCAAATCATTAAGATATAATTAATCTATTGATTAACTAATTCTTGTAAAACAAAAAGTATAATAGGAGCTAAAATATTTTTATTTTCTTTATTCAGCTATTCAGTTTACTCAAAGCAAATTAGGGAAATAAAGCACATAATTTGAAGAAAATGTAGCTTATCTAATCAAAAAATGTATCAAAACTTCCGTAAACATTAGTTAAAATAAAATTCCCTTTGTTCAAGCCAAAAATTGTGTTGAAACTTTCTCACAATGAATGCTATGTTCTAGAATCATTGTTTAAAATAAAATTCATAATTATTAAAAATAAGAATGAATTTCATCGATATTTAGATATAAACTCAATTTGATTTCAACATTAGAATATAAAAATAATAAAAAGAACTTCAAAGGCAATACAACATAAAGAGGTAAGTTCTACATATAATCTATCACGTCTTCAATGAACTCATACTAGGTTAAAAAAAAATGGCAAACATATTTTTGAAAAAGAAATCTATGCAAAATAAAAGAACCGAACAATTAAATTAATCACTTCCTACATAGGAACAATTCGGTTCTTGAAAGTCTCTAAAAGTAATTCATAAAGAACACACAAAGAACAAATATGCCTGCTTGCGGAAGTTCAAAACTTTAACCAGGATTCCTCGTCAAACTTGTCCCTCGCTTCTTCGTTTCTACTCTAACAAGATTTACGACTTTTCCACTGTTTGAACAAACCAGGAACTTGTCTTACACTCAGAATGAAAAGTTCGATTAATACATTGAATACTTGAAAAGTGGAAATCCTTATATGAGCTCATGTTAATTTTACTGTTTAATATCACTAGTTTTATGATTAGAAGGGTTAGTGAAAAAGATTTATTCCTTTTCTAGACACTACCAAGAAAACTCTTAACAAATTTCAGTTATTTAAAGATATTTAATCTATTTTCTTCTAGATTCTAAAATTGATATTAATTTCTTTATAGTAAGATTAATTATACGTAAAAAAGCGAATTAAAAAGTTGCAAGATCTTAGAACCATCAAATATGTTGGAATGAAGCATTTTAATATTAAAGTATATTTAAATTAATTATCTAATTAATAGTAATGTGAAAGAATCCTATTAATATAAATTTTCTATTAATTAATTTTCATATAAATTATATCTTCATAATACTGACTTAAAACAATATGCAATGAAATATATATATATATATATATATATATATATATATA
>JAPDSC010096118.1:0-12342 GCA_026290005.1 Latrodectus geometricus
GATATCACATTTTATGGTAGTTCGGTGGTTGCTCATAGATAATCGTCATGAATGACGATCTTGAAAAATTCTGATTTCTGTCGTGTCAATAGCACGTAATTTGGACTAAGTAGAAATTAGCATTGATAATATTAAATATTAAAGTATAGTTAAGTATTTTTACAACTACAATTTTGTGTAAATGGTTATAAGATTACATACTTCATGGGATAGAAGCGAATAAGCCACAACTCACCAACAATCTGGAAAAAAAATCACTTTAGAATTCACAAAAATTCTTGTCTGGAATAGTACCATGTATGATAATTTACTTAATCTCGCAGCTTTGTCAGAGATTCATTTACTCGTTCTCCACTATTAAGTTGATCCCCTCATGTTATACTTATTTTGAATTAGATTTGTTGTCAGAATGAACAGATTCTTAATATATTACAATACTATTCTTTATTATAATGAACCCAGAACGAACAGCATTAAAAGTTTTTAATGCAACCCCCTCTAATGAAAGACCAAGAGGAAGGCCATCTCTTGATGGAAAGACTGTGTGGATGAGGACTTTGCCATCCTAAGAGTAAAGAACTGGAGATCAATTGCTGGAAGAAAGGCAGATTGGGAAAAGCTTCTGAGGAAGGCCCAGGGCCACAAAGGGCTGTCGTGCCAATGCTGATGATTCTTCATTATACTACAAATATTCTGTAGAGAAATCATTATCCTCTACAGAGTTCTTTATGATACTACAGAATACAAAAATTCTGTAGTATCATAAAGAACCAACATATTCAGATTTAAATCTTATTAAAACGTGCATGGTTTTTTCACGAGATGGTTGGCAACATGTTGTTAATAACATATCACTACTGAATTTTGCGATAACAGAGAATGTATCGTTATGTTACAACTTAGTAATAATATCGTACTCAGAAAAATAAACATTGTTCTTCTCAACAGAGGATAGTAATATTAGGTTGGGGAAAAAGAAATCCATTATTTTTACGTGAACTTTAAGTAACTTCTTTTGGATTCACTTTGTCAAAAGGTTTAAAACAGCTTTCATGTAGATTTTTAGGTCTTGCGCGTTACGACTGCTGACATGCGGTTAACTTCGATCATTTTTGATATTTTATAGACATTTTCGACGATGCTGTATCCACATGCGAGGTGCATCTCTAACATCAAAAATACCCGAACGGAATCGACGAAACCAAAATTGTACGTAACTGGTTGTTACAGTCTTATATGGGACGATAAACACCTTTCACAATTTTAGCCACCCGGCTATCTTTTTCGCCGTTACAAGAGAAAACGAAAATGTATCGAATTTTCTGTTTGTTGTCTTCCATTTTTAAAACCTTGCACTCGTAACTGAATTAATCAAACATAAAACCGCAAGAGGATATTTTAGTGTCAAATGTCACCTTTCCAATGAGCATAAATCTGAAATTGTTTGATAGATACCTCACGAGATATCGATCACTACAGACGTCTACCGAAAAAATAATGGATTACTTTTTCCCCAAACTAATATTTCAGATAAAAAAAATTTATTTGCCATGCATGCACCATTAATGTTTAAGAATGTAGAAAAAGTCATTTTCTAACAGATCAGTAGAAAAGGCCAATTCAGGAAAAAATTTAAGTTTATGCTAACTCGGAAAAACTCCCCCAATACTGAAAGTATGAAAAATTCTCTCACAAAATAAGCGTGTTCGAAAGATCGATTTAAAAATCAAGAGACAGCCGCGTAGAAAGAAAATTGCAGTGAAATTCATAACAATACAGTGACGCAAAAATTTCAGACCTTTTCCTCCCCTAAAAATACTCAAAAAATATTCTAATATTGATTTTTTTTTATTTTTGGAATGCACAGAATAAAATGGGAATTATTTTCCTTCCTTTTATCCTATGAATATGAGCTATTGTTTTATAAATTCTAAATATTACTAACTGATAAAAAGATGACATTCATTTTGAAAAACAATTTTATGTGTTATATATAATGTATGTGTAAATTGTTTATATATTTTTGCCTTTTCAAATTGTTTTAGTATATGTGCAAAAATATACAATATATAATGAATATTTCACATAATAATAATATATAATATTTTTTTCATATATGAAGAAAATCCGTAACATTAAAAAATTTTATCGACTGTATTTTTTATAAATTAAAAAATTTTTGTAAAATCTTACTTCGTAAAAGAAATTTTTAAATTGGTTATTATTACCATATTAAAAGAAATTTTAATTATTAAAAATTTAGTTATTTAAAATTTAATTAAAAACTTTTATTATGGTTTTTAATGAAAATCATAAGAATAAAACTTTTATTATTTGCCCTGGTATATTTCCAAGAGATCCTCAAGATCTCAAAAATTGTTGCATGGAGTGATGATTCATTTTGGTACATATGTATGTGTCTGATGTATGTGTACATCGATGTATCAATGAGTATCGTCTGTATCTGAGTATCAATGTATCTGAGTATCGATGAGTATCGAGTAAGTTTACATCATAAACTACATGAAGTGATGGATCTTTCCTGCCTGGAAGAAATGCTTCATGCGAGACAAAGAGGCATTCTTGGCTGGGGAATTTTCTTATGGTTTGAAACTAAATCTTTGGTATGTGTGACTTCATGTCTCACGGGTCTTACAGGAATTACCATACATGTATGTATATGTGTATGTATGTTTATATGTATGTATGTGTGTATACATACATACATACATATAAATGTATTATATGTATGTATGTGTGTATACATACATGTATGTTTGTGTATGTATGTGTGTATATGCGCATGTTTATATGTATGTGTATTTTTTTTATATTTATGTGTGTGTATTTGTGTATATATATATTTATTCTTATTATGTATTTGTGTATATATGTATATATATATTTTTCTTCTTTTTAAAATTCAAATTTTTTATTAATCAAAAACTCTAACATTCACTTTCTTTTATTTTCCTCCCTATTGAAAGTATCATTTCGTCAATGTATAATCAATATTGTATTCCTATAGTTATTTTTTTACTGTCATTGTACTGTGATGTAGATTTCTACTGCACAGATAGTCTTCAGGCCTTAAGATTCACCATTATCACCTTAATTTTATTTCAAATAAAGTCATTCTTATTAGGATCCCTCTACTGATGATGGAGAAGTTTAAACCTGTTAACCAGTTGGTAAAGTTCAGGGCTTCTCCACATCGTTATGTATGTATGTATGTTTCACAGGTGAACATTAACAAGGTATTCTTTACAATCAGCTATTTCTATGCATTCATTTGTTGTAATTTTCTGCAAAAATTGTTTTTTAACAAGACAACGCACCATGTCATCACTCCCAAATTTCATAAAAATGTTCGGTTAAATATCTCACAGTGCTGCTCATACTTTTCTAATCATCAATGCTACCTAACCTCAGCCCAATTGTGAACATTTAAACTCCAAGCATATAACATTTAACCTTGGTGACTTGTTGAAGAATATATTTAGGAGTCAAGGATGATACATGTGGATTTCCATCATTCCAAATATTTTGAGTCTATGCCGAAACGAATTGCACCCGATGTCAAACTTAAGGTGACAATTCAAACTTTAAATACGAAAATATCATGACGTTTCTTCTAGAAATTACTTCAAAAATATTGATATCAATTTATTTATAATTTAAAAGTTATGATACTTTCTCATGGAAAATTCCTATCTAATGAGCTTTCGCTCTTAAAAAGATCCCTTAAAAGGATATTTCAAGAAAATAGTTCAAGAAATTCAACACATTCTTTAACTAGTACTTAACTATTAAAATCAATTAAAGCAAGGTTTTAATAATATCTTTTTTATTTCTTATGAAAACTTTTCTTACTTTTCAAGGCTTTTTCATTAAAATAAAAATATTTTTAATGTACCCGCTAACACAAATAAAGAATCAAAAATATTTTTTATTTCATTTCTTTTCTGTAAATGTTTCGTTATACATAAAAATACTCAAAACTAAATCAATTCCACATGTCATGTGATCAATATACTAAAATAAAATTCTAAATATACAAAGTTAGATCAAAGAATTTAGTAGTTTTCTATTAATTTAATTTAAACTAAAAAAATCTAAAAGATAATCATTGAAAAAAAAATTTAAATACTTTACTTGCAGTTTAAGTATCCATCAAGAAAATTGTAAATTAAAAGTACCTTATATTGAAAGACTAATAGTTATGAAATCTAGTTTCTTTATCAATTAACATAAATTGTACACCAAATTGAGTTTTAAATCGACAGGCTTATTAACTCCTCCAAACCTTAACACTAGATTAAAATACTCGCAACCGTATCATAAAAACTAATATACTAAATCTCTTGACTTCCTTCCTCTTTAATCTTGTTGATGAGATTAAAATTATTGGAATGGAGAACCATAACAATCAATGATTAATAGAATTTTTTATTCACGCTTTTATTACCTTTAATTCAAAGTGCTTAGGAAAAAAAGGCAGTAATTGCGTTTTTGGATGGAAATGACTTTGCATGGTTGTAAAAGTTAAATGGGTTGAATACATTTGATAGAAATTGCTCCGAATAAAGGTTTTCAATCAACTGTTTTGAACGTTTAATTTAATCGTCTTCTTTTAGGAGTATAATGTTTACATCAACATTGATTTTCATCAAAATGCGTTTCTAAATGTTTTCTTTTTATAAAAAAAATTATGAGAATAATTTCGGTTTTTTTCTGATTTCAAAGAGGAAAATTTGCATTTTGAATAAATAATAATTTGATGTGAATAGTTTTGAGTTGTATTATTTGAAAGGAATAAATCTTGAAATGTTTGTAGATGTTTTTAATTGAAAGGGGGTTTCTTTTTAAAATCTTCATTCGGTATTCTTAGTTATCTAGTTTTTTTTTAAACAAATTTTAAGAATTTTATATGTAAATGAAATTTTAAAATTTAAGTAAAATTCAAAGCTGCTGATTATTTTTTTTTTTTGTTATTTTTAGGGAAATATATCAAAATAAAGGAAATATATTTTTCTTATTCGTCAGAAATTTCAATCTGAACAGTATTTACCATCTTATACATAAAGCAATGCCACCTATGAACCTATAATATTAAAACGTACATATTAAAATTGTTATGTTAAAACATATGTACATTATTGCAAATTTTAATTATAAAGTCTGCATAAAAGAAATAAATACTTGACATACTGACATAATGTGAGATAACCTATGTTTTATCTTAAAAAAAGCAAAAACCACATTAAAAATTAGTTACCCAATGACATGATTTAATACATGGTTCAAAGTGTAGCAAGGTATTAATTTAAGAACCAAAACGTGATTAGATTTTTGGATTAAAATTAGTGATCTCCATTACCATACAGGACAATTCCTGCAATTATAATTCTGGAATATTTATTTATACTTACAACTGAAATAATAACAGCATTGTGCGAATAATAATCATGAAAAACTACCAGCCATATGAAAAATATGAAAATAAGTATGTAATGGAATGAGTATAACTTCAACAAAAAAATGTTGAAGTATCCTGCCTTGTAAAATTAATTGAAAACAATGTTATCTAAGGTTTGATTTCTGTATTGCACTTTATAACATCATAGTTTTCTAGTATATTTGTCTGCAATATGATCCTGATGATAGTAATATTGATTATATAATAAAGAAATAGTTAATGAATATTGTTACAAATTTATAAATAATAATTGTATTTGTCTTAAAATATCTCAGACAGATCAATACACAAAATGTTTGGGCAAAAATTTTGTAATTTAGACGTGTTGTACGTTAAAAGCAGGTTTTCTAATAATTCGGTGACTTGGTGATATTTTGGCGAGAAAACTTGGCGATAGTTGGAGATGTTCTTGGTGTCTTGGCGAGAAATAGATATTTCTGGAAGCATCCATCACCTAAGCTCTAGGAGCAATATTTAGCAAGATAACCTAGAAGCTTCCAGAACCTTGGCGAAACTGGTAGATTTCTCCACCAAGTCAGGTATAAATATGGCAGCCCGACATAGAAGTGAGGCAGTTTTGTGAAGACAGCCAGTGAGTGAAGACGATTAGTCGCGACTGCTAGTCTAGAGAAGCTGAACTGTTTGAGGTATTTGGGACCTGTAATTGGAAGTTGTTTATTATTGTATCTGATGAATTGTAGCTGTATAATTGTGATCGTTACATTTGAATTTCTTACATCTAGTGGAATTTTTACGAATAAAAATCTTGTGTTCATTAAGTGGTTGTTTTATTCAACTCTCAATTGAAGCGTGGTACAATATGGATAAAGTGTTCCAAAAAACTACTACTTATCTATAACTGATAAAATAATTTCTATTATTAGTATTGAATTTGTTGTTTTAGGAACATATCTTACTTTGAAATATGACATTATAGAGCCAAGTGATCATGAAATACATGTAATAGGATAATACTATAACAAAGTCCGTATATCCTGATCATAATATTCGTAGAAATACTAAATTGTTAGGAGTGAGAAGTAGTAATGGTTTCATACGAATTGCTGAAAAGAGCAATCGTTTCTTTATAAGAAAGAGTTCTGTCAAAAACATAAAATAAACTATGTCACATTTGAAATTACCATTATTTATCGATTCACACTAATCTTCACTTGAGATCAAATTTGACACAGCTTACATCAGCAAACATCCTTATTAGTGAAATCAGTTTTAAAATAATGATAAAACAATTTTAGATGAGTAAAGTTATTAAAATCATTAGAAAGAGATTAAAAATTAGCCATTTTTTTAAGTTTATTTTCCATTAGAAGATTCACCGGAAAGGTACAAACTGGTAAACTTACCCTTCTAATATTTAATACCCTTATAATATATGCCGCCCAACTTGTCTAGTGGTTAGCGTACCTGACTACGGATGGAGAGGACCTGGGTTTGAATCCCGGCTCGGACATGGATGTACTTTCTCTTTCTCTCTCTTTCTCCGTGTTTCTTGTCCTTTCCTCAGATGATGGATGAATGTGGCCCGCCCTATCTATGGGTTTGTGGTGGTGTGGCGTGCGCAATGCTACTCGTATGAACCTCCGTGACGTGGTTCACAGGTGCCCACTAGGTAACGATAAAATGAGTAGCAGTTTCCGGCCTTGTTGTGGCAAATGGGCTAATGCACTTACTTGATCAAGGGTGCCCACCATTAGAAGTAAAAAATAATATTTAATAAATAAAATTAGCTTCATTACTTAATTCAGCTTATATTTATTATGTTTGCTTCAGTGTTAGTCTCAATTTACCGTTTTTTGTACTTAATTAAGTACACAAGTTTGCAAACTTGTTTTAGCAAATATTAACAAAGAATAATTTGAAGAAAGAAAAAAAATAGCTTAAGAGAAGGATTTCAGTTGTATATTTAATAAAAGTATGAATAAATGTTTTGCTTTATATTAATCCCAAAGTAATATTATGTATAATTAAATATAGAAAAGTATACTAGAATAATATATAATTAGATTATATAGGATTGAACAAATAACATGAAGAGTTTCTTTTCTTATATCATTTTCTACGGATGTGAACTTTTCCTCCTTTCAAGCAAACTTTTTCTGTATATGAAACAAATTTTTCAAAGACTCTTGCATACCTAAATTCAAATTAGGTAGTCTTAATTGTAATTAACAATGATATAGACAAAAACTGTTTAAGTTTTTTTTTTTTTTTTTTTTTTTATACAAGTTAATTTTCACTTTGAAAGTTTTGATTTATTACACCATACTGAGTTATTAATACTCTTACTCACCATTAAGTCATTTTACTCTTATTCCATAGCATTAATATTACCCTCAGTGCATATTTAGCTATTATTACTTTTACACCATATTTGTCACTCCATATGGTGTAAGAACTGTTATAGAAGTTTGGGTTCATTCTTTTTATTCCAATGCATCAAAGAAGAATGTGTACAATTTAATACCAATAAGACAAAATCAAGAAAAACAATATATATGCACATATATATCTATACATATTTTTCCGTAATTTTTTAGTTACTAGTATACATATTATATATATATATATATATATATATATACTGGTTATCAAACATCATGAAAAAATCAGAAAAATAGCCATAACTCCACCCAAAAATCAGCCAATCTCAGTAAAATTGGAATATATTGGTAAGTAAAAAGAATTGAGCAATATGAAATTATGCAAAATAGTGGTGCTGCTATAAAAGTAAATCACCTGTGAGGAGTTTAAAAATGGATGTCTCACGACAATGCGACAATTGTCAGTGTATGTCTGAGATTACAAATCTGATAGAACGAAACTGAAACAATTGACTCCAGGCATTATTTGACCGAACAATTTCAATAACGAGCTATTGGCAGACTAGTGGCAGGACAGAGTTCTTAGACTTTGTCAACAATTTTAACCACGGATTCGGCATCTAAGAGGTTCAGCAAATGACGACCAAGTCCTACCACGAGAGTGATTACCTTCACATTTGCCATTATCTGGACGAAGGAACAGAAATATGATTGAACTGAAATACTTCCTTGCTGCAAGAGATCTGGAAGGTTGGTTGGTATCCAGATCAACCGTAAGTCCAAGGCTTCACGAACGTGGTCTTTATGCGAGGCAAGCAAGTCATTTGCGTCCCGCTCACATCACGCCATATCCGAGAACGTTTGCAATGACACGTCAACATTTCCACTGGACGCGTGATCAATGGAAACCTGTTCTCTTTACGGACGAGTCCAGATTTAAACTCGAAAGCAATAGTAAGCGCACTTTCATTTTGAGACAACGTGGAGCTAGTTTTCATCCATCAAACATCCGTGAAAAAGATGTATATGGATAAAACAGCGTTTTGTTTGTGTGGACGTACAAACCTTCATGTCTTTTCTAGTATAAATGTTAACGGTCACACCTTTACAGATGATATCCTGAATGCTTATCTCCACCCCTATACCGTATCAATAGGTGATGCTTTCGTGCTACAGGATGATAATGCGTGACTATGGAGGTTTTGTATCGTGGATGCTTATCTTGAGCAGGAAACAATTGAGTGTATGCTGTGGCCAGCTCTATCACTGGACCTTAACCCCATTGAGCATGTTTATGACGCTTTAGGGTGTCATAAAATACAATAATTTCTGCTCTCAATCCCCTTGCTAGGACCATAGACATGCTTTGAACTGCTTTAAAAGGATAATGGCTTCGACTTCCTACACAATTAATAGACCTAATTAGGAACATCGCTTCATTGCCTCTCTGGGGGGGGGGTCATATCCCATATAAAAGGTACTTTTTCTATACTAAACTTACACCTCTCATTTGTTCATTGCATACATATGATAATTTTTATAATATCATAATTGTCAGGTGATTTCTTTTTATACTTTACTAAGAGTTGCATAATGTGTAAAATTTCATTAAATTCCACTCATAACTTTTTGCGTTATCGTCATTATAAGATTTTTCACATTAATTTATGATATATATATATATATATTCCGTTTAAGCAAAAATGTTCTTCAAGGAATTACAAACTATTCCTTAATATTATTCCAAATTTTACATTATATAATGTCTCGATAAAATAAAAAGTATAGAGAAATCTATTTGTATGTCTAAAATGTCATTTTGCTTATAGAAGCATGAATAAATGATTTTCTTATTTAAAAGTAATGCTATTTTTTTAATAAAATAAACCCAAATGAATAGGTATTTATTTTATATGCTAAAAAGAGCCTTTCTATTCGGATATTCTTCCATAAAGAAAAACTTGTTAATGTTTTCATTATGTTATCTAATTTTTATAATTCTCTGAAGAAATAAATTCAAAATTAATTGCTTTTCTAAAAACGTTTGAAAAAATTGAAAAAATCTCCCATTTTATTATAGGGAATCGTTAACACACACAAAAATCTTATTTTAAAAATAAAACTCAACGCACCTCTTAAAAATAACTATAAAATATAATTTAAACTAATAGCACTATTTCTTACCTTATTCTATATTAAATGTATAAATTCTTTGAAGAATTCCATTTGTAAATTTTATCCTATAATAAATTACATTAGAAACAGAAGAAGATTCTGCGAAATAAATCCTTTAAATTATCATCTCTTTTCAACAATATCATCGATTAGGTTAGATTAGGTTTTAATGTATTAAATTCCAATAGTGTATTTGCCATCACATATATCTGGATCTCACTGGAATAATATGAAGGAGGATATATATTAAATGCTTGAAATGCTTAAAGGAGCTGTTTGCATGAAATATATGATAAATGGTTAGAAACATTGTAAATCTAGTCCAATAGATGTAACGGTTTTGTGACTAAAAGTATTTTAATATCTTTATTAAAACCTGGAACCTTTTTTAAGTTCATTATATGTTTCACAATTTGAAAGAATCTAATATTAATAGAAACTTCTTTCGTATGTTACTATAACAACTTTTGATATTATTATTACACTATATTTTGATTCGTAGAATTTCGGTAATTAGAAACTGGAAAATTATGTGTATACAGAGATTTCAAAATCTTGTGAATTATGACCCGACAATTATTTTTTTGTTTGATGTATCTTATTTGAGTATTTATTAAGTGTATGTGTTTTTCTGAATGCATTATTATTTTATTTTTTATTTCTGCAATTTACATATTTGTTTATTGTTTTGTAATTTTAAGGCTCCTGATTCTTGTATTTTTAAACTAATGATTAATTTTCTCAAACATTTCAATTTTTGCTTTACTTTACTCCATCACTGAGTGCTACTTTTCTATTTCGTTAAAGAACTTCGATTTTTGATTTTTATATTAAACTTAATGTAACAGTTCTTATTTTCTTTCATACAGCTTCATCAGAAGAGTGAAGATAAAACATCATTGGTATGAATGATTGAATGTTAAAACATCATTGGTATGAATGATTGAATGTTAAAACATCATTGGTATGAAAGATTGAATGTTAAAACATCATTGGTATGAATGGTTGAATGTTAAAACATCATTAGTATGAAAGATTGACTGTTAAAACATCATTGGTATGAATGATTGAATGTTAAAACATCATTGGTATGAATGATTGAATGTTAAAGCATCATTAGTATGAATGATTAAATGCTAATTCAAGTACAGATTTCTGTAAACTATACATGTAAAAGTACCAATGAAACTTATGAGCCAATGATTAAGTGCTCCAAACAGAGAAATATTTCTAATAATACATAACATCGTACGCTATTATCTGTAACAAACTCAACAAACTTTAATTCCTGGAAATAGGTATAACAAATATTTGGAATATAATTTTAAAGTTTTAAGTATCAAGGAACAAGAAGCATCATGCAATAAATAACATGAAAAATTTTACAATAAAGTGAATCTCAATCTCAGATTAGACACAGTTTTGAGTTTATTATTTAATATATAACTGAAATTTATCTTTAGATCTTAACAACATTCCTTGAAAATTATAAACTAATATCTAAAAGTTTTGTTGGACAGAAATAGGAAACTTTTACAATAATAAAGAACTTTTACTGATCCTCATTTCTTAAGCAAAAATAATTTTTCCATGGAATACCAGGAAGTTATCATGGTATTCCATGGAAAAATTCCTGGTATACCAGGATAACTTCCTATCAAGTACAAAATGCATACAATGTTCAAAAATCTTCATTTCAAATGTTGAGTAATTTTATGTTCATTTTTTTTTTCTTTATTTTATTTTAATTCATATTTTGTATACTATCCAAATTAGAGGCATCTTATATTATAATAATCTTTGATTTGTGAATCGGTGGAATGGAATTAGAGAATAGAAGTAATAAATTAAAAACTACAAATTCAAAAATCAAAATTTTATCGATATAAATTTTACAGACCATAATTCCTTTAAAATATTCTGAAACCCTTCAAAGGTCTCTAAATTGAGTTTTAATGGAAAATATTAGGAAATAAAATATTCGATATAATTGAATAAAAAGTAAATTTTGTTGTAAATCTGAAAGTAATTTTGTTTTGTCTTGTTTATGTTAGGAAAATAAAAGTTAAGTTTCTCGCAGTTTTATATATTTTATTGAATTATATTCTTCAGTTTGTTTCAATATCTTTCTCCTCATCTTTTCATTATTTCACTTTCAGACATTCACACAATGTATGTTTTCATCGTACAATTTTCTCTGCAAAGCACTTCTCAGATAGATTTCCTAAAAAGAGAACAATTATTTGCCAAGAATTTTCCACATAGTAACTACTTTACTTTGCTTAAGTATGATTTAAACCAGTGCTCCGCAACCGGTGTGCCGCCGCTTGAAATTACACAACATAT
>JAPDSC010096131.1:0-10540 GCA_026290005.1 Latrodectus geometricus
AAATAAACACAGGATTGGACAATCGTTTCGTCACACACACACACACACAAACATCACCTCACCCAATAAACATAGATTCTCATAAATATTTAATATGTTAAAACTCAGTTTAAGGTTCTCTGATTACCATATGTTGTTATGGGTAACACATTTAACCCCAAGTGTACTTTAATTATGTAAATAAAAATATTGTCATTAAACTTTCAGTTTAACAAGTATAATAGTTTTGTAGAGAATAGAATTTTTTTCAAATGATAAAAAGTTATTTCAGGATTGAAATTTGTGTAACTCAAATATACATATATATTTTTTCAAGATATCTAGATTAAAATATTCTTTAATTGAATATGCTATCTCCAATAAAGTTGTATGAAAAATTAATGAATTTTACTGTTTCATATATTTTACATTACCAAAAAGTTCAGTTTTTGTATTTTACTTTGGAAATTATAGCTACGAAATGGAAAAGCTTAATACTGCAAAAGCAAGACAAATTGAGCGAGCATGGCCATAATGAAAAGCGAACGACTAATGAAACAGTTTGATTCTTCTCATCCAATAAGATTGCTGCGTTTATTTCCCCTGTTGCCACTAAGAGTTTCAAAATGAAATTCCTAGACAGTTGAAATTGGTTTTGCTCTTACGGTTTTTGTTGTTTTCGAAACTTTGGACTGGGTTCATTATGACTAAAATGTAGCTGTAGATTATGTAAGAAGATATTTTGAAGTTGAGAGAAAGGAGATATATATTGCAAAATTCACTAAGAATGATTCTATAATTAAATTTAAATAAAATGGAAACACAATATGTTTTAAATTTTTATACTAGCGAGAATATTAATATTCAAATAAAACTAACAAAGATGAATGAAATTATGTATACAAATGTATTATTAAAAAGGTATTTAATTCTATAATATTTTAATTATAGGCAAAAGAAATGGAAATATTACCAGTTTCGATATTTTTCGGCATTTTTACGTGTGTAATTTGCGTGATATCACTCAAAGGTAAGAAGTTAATGTTAAGTGTATTCAACTAAGTGTAAACAAATATTATCTAACATTTAATTGTTATAGAAAAAACTATGAAACGTTAGATATAAATAAGATAAAATATTTTGGATAAGTATAATTAAATAAAAATGAGTTGTGTCACAAACATATTGTCTAAATATAACATAATAAAAATTAATAAATGAAAATCTAAAAATATAAAACTTTTTATTGCTTAAAATATTAAAATATTTGGTTAATAAAGATTTTCAATGAAATAAAACACATACATTTCAGATTAAAGTGATTTTCTTGTTTTAAAGTGTTTCTTAGGTACTTTCGATACAATAATCACCAAATGTTTTAAAAGAGGTTTTTGGAGCTAAACTCAAGCAAGTTAAACTTATACTCAAGCGTGTTATCACATTTATATAGAGGTTTTCTTTTATTCTATTCAGAGCTTGCAATAATATTGCACCTTATACTCAAGCGTGTTATCACATTTATAAAGATATTTTCTTTTTTTCTATTGAAATCTTTCAATAATATTGCACCATGACTGTCAAAATAAAGAGTTAATCTTCTACAATTTTATAAATAACATTTGCTTTGCTAATTGATGTTTTCCAAGTTTTCATATTCTAATACATTTCAATACAAATTCTTTAGACCACTGAGGAATATTATTGACAGTTAATAGCTATATTATTGATTTAAAGTATAAAACGTGTAAGATTAGCTTTTTCTTGCTCTAATTTATATTTGAAATTAATAATAATCGGAATTTGTAGTTTTAAACAAAATTAATTCGTGAATGCTTTCACTAAATTAATCCATAGTTAAATTTGTTATTGATATTAGTTTGGGGAAAAAGAAATCCATTATTTTTACGTGAATTTTATGTAACTTCTTTTGGATTCACTTTGTAAAAAGGATTAAAAAAGCTTTCATGTAGATTTTTAGGTCTTGCGCGTTACGACTGCTGGCATGCGGTTAACTTCGATCATTTTTGATATTTTATAGACATTTCCGACGATGCTGTATCCACATGCGAGGTGTATCTCTAACATCAAAAATACCCGAACGGAATCAACGAAACAAAAATTGTACGTAACTGGTTCTTACAGTCTTATATAGGACGATAAACACCTTTCACAATTTTAGCCACCCGGCTCTCTATTTCGCCGTTACAAGAGAAAAACGAAAATGTATCGAATTTTCTGTTTGTTGTCTTCCATTTTTAAAACCTTGTACTCGTAACTGAATTAATCCAACAAAAAACCGCAAGAGGATATTTTAGTGTCAAATGTCACCTTTCCAACGAGCATAAATATGAAATTGTTTGATAGATACCTCACGAGATATCGATCATTACAGACGTCTTCCGAAAAAATAATGGATTACTTTTTCCCCAACCTAATGTATATAAAATAAAAAGCAGTGTTTTTTGACATAATGTTTATGTGTATTCATGTTTATTTTTCACTTTATTTCTGCTTTAATCATTGACGGAGATAAATAAAATATTTTTGAAGTAAACTGTATTGAATTTAAAACTATAGATTTTAAATTTTCAGAGCCAGAACATCATATGAATTTGACTTCCTCCAAACGACAAGTGGTGACAACTGTTCCTAAATCTTCACAGTATCCTCATTACATCCAAGCACCTTACAATTACATGAGGGACTTCGACGAACTGCTGAGTCGTAGTTCCATTTCCGATTCGTCTCAGGACATGATTCGAGAGGATCCAAACTTTATAGATCTGGAAACGCATCAGAAGAAACTAGCATCGCTGAACCTTCCCCAAGTGACACTTTACAGACTGTCTCCTTATACGGATCCTTTGTCCTACTATGGAGGTCAAGAAGCTGATACCGTGTCCTTGAAAAAGCACGACTTGAGAGGAAACCAAGGATGGAACTTGGGTGGATGGGACAATTTCCAAGGTGGATATAACATGGGAAGCCATGGACATGGCGGAGGTGGACTGAAGAAAGGGAAAGAAGCTAAAGCTCTTTTCATCTTGATGGCGCCATTGATCTTGTTGGCGGTTTTTGGACCTATTCTGGCGACTCAGGCCATGCTTCCTTGGGTCGCCAACGGAGGTTTGACAACTGTGAGCACTATCGCTGGTGGAAAAAGACGTCGGAAACGAGCAACAGCAGTTGATTACAGGCAAGCGATAGAGTTGGAAAGAAGATTGCAACTGTTTCTAGAAGTGCAAGACTTCTTGGCCAAATCAGGATCTCCTGATCTTGTAGAAGAGATGGGAGAAGCCTTTATGCGTTGCCAGAAATATAATGAACGCAGGAACAAATGCTTGGAACGTGCAGCTTGCGAGTATACTGACGTCACGTCTGAGCTGAACCGAGAGGAGAGGCGAATAGGCAGAATGTAAGTTGGTTCCTTGTCTAAAAGTTTAATTATGTATGAATAGACATATCATTTATATTTCATAAATGTGAATGAAAATTCAATTTCATTTGCTGCTCAAGTATCTTATTTTTCATTAAATTGTTCTAATCATAATGTATTCTTAAAATAATACATTCATAGATATATTTTACGATATAAAGCCGCCCAACCTGTCTAGTGGTTAGCGTAACTGACTACGAATGGGGAGGATCTGGGTTCGAATCCCGGCTCGGGCATGGATGTACTTTCTCTTCCTCTCTCTGTGTTTCTTGTCCTTTCCTCAGATGATGGATGAATGTGGCCCGCCCTATAAGCGGGTTTGTAGTGGTTTGGAGTAGGCGATGATACTCGTACCTCCGTGACTTGGTTCACAGGTGCCCACCGGGTAAAGATAAAATGAGTAGCAGTTTCCGGCCTTGTTGCGACAAATGGGCTAATGTACTTACTTGCTCAAGAATGCCCGCCATTAGAAATAAAAAAAAATTACGATATAATATTGTATATATTTGTTATAATTGATACCTGTATGCAGAAAAGAATAAAAAAACAAGTCACAGTTGGAACAAGTTGGTGATCCATCGAATTAATTTCGGGATATCGAAGAACATAAGTAAAATCTTCGGAAGAAAAGGCTGCTTGCTATGTTATCCGAAATGAAAATTCATAAGGAGTGTTCCATCATCACAAATTATTAATAATTATGAATTCCAATTAGAAATAAGGGAATAATATTCCATAGCTATTGAAAACAGTTGACACAGCTAATTGAGAAATGGCATTATATTGCTGCGTGATAATTTGTTTCTCAACATGTAGTTTACAAAATATAAATTTTTCTGTAGAAATTAAAACTCGAGTTTCAACTCCACTCAACATACCATCCTAATTTAATACCACTTTATTTTCATTTGTTTTCATAATTGAAGAAAGAGCCTTCCAGTCAGAATTTTGAAAATGATGGTGAAGTTAAACTGCCTCCATTGAATTAGCTGAGAGAAATGATACACGAGTCTTTTATCATAATGTAATGGAAAATCCTATTCATAGATAAATTACATTTTAATTTGATTAAAAAAGCGACCTCTAAATAATTCGTGCAAAAAAGAAACTTTATTGATCTCTCCATAATAATTTGTGGCATATTTACATCCTGAAGTAAGTCACATTACATATATGACGTACTTCATATTATTTTTGAATCCACTGAAATTCATGTAACTGGCATGTCTTACTTCAAAGAACAGAGCTTAATAGTTTGTGATCTATCAAAAGTGTTTTTTTTTCTTCCTTATTTTTCAAAAGAATAATGAAACCTTTGAGCATGTATATTTTAATTCAACAAAATATTCCAGCACTTGAAATTCTTTAAAAATCCCTACTGTCATTTAAAGTTAATGTGTTTCTAAGTTACTTTATATTCTTTTATAACATAAACGTATTTAAATCCGAATATTTTTCATGAAATTTTCCCCAAAATATAGTTTTATAAAGGCAAAGAGATTTGATGGGATAAATTAAAAGATGGCGTTATAAGGCTGCAAAACGATCTGATTTAAAAGTTGCCAAACTCGTTGTAATTTCTAAAACATCTTTTTGAAAGAAATTCAAATAGTTTCAATTAATAAAAAATGTGTTAGAATACTATTGTATTCTAATAAATAATATGAATGAGATTTAATTCATGAGATTAATAACGATTGTAATTTAATTAGCAATTTATTTTCAATTTAATTGCAAAAAATCTCTGCAATTCAAATATTTAAAGTACTGCATGCTTGACATAAACACATGCACGTATATTACATATTTTGATTTATTTGCATAATATGATTTTATACTTATATGCAAAGAAAATCCAACAAAGGATATATCTGAATTATTGTGATTGGAATTTATGTTTCTTAAAAACTAGACAGTTGTCTAGCCAAGTTTATGCAAGCAAGGAGTGTTAGTGCCGATGAAAATGATTGGAAACTACTTAATACGTAAATTAATAAGTAATAAGTAGATTCGGTTAAGGAAATTAATAAGTAGTTTCGCCTAAAATGTAAGCCAAGACACATTTTACGGGTAAAGAGAGTGCTTAATTTCAATGATATGTTAAATCATGGTGTCATTCTCTCTCTCTCTCACCTGTATAATAAACTCAGTTTTCATTTTCTACAAGTAATTTAAGAATTGGTACAAATATTTAAATTGCAAGTCTAAAACCAATCCCACATAGCTAAGATTTGATAAAATGTTTTCTTTTACCCTCATAAATCCAACGAATATTTATGTAGGGTGAGATTATTTTCATTTTCAAGATTTGCGTTAATCTTAATTTAATATGAAAATAGTTTTCGAGAAATGAATTACTAGCAAGGAAATATTCTTAACCAATTAGATTAAACAAATTGTTCTGGCATTCATATAAATGATTAGATAAGTTTTATGATTCTGCAGAAAAGTAGTCAGCAAGTATGCCTCTTACTTTCTTTACGTATTTTGAGTCTACAGTTTGAAAAATTCTTTATATTAATTTTCATTTTGCAGGCTAATAAGGGTTTCCAAAATTAAATTTCTCTAACTCGAATTAAGTTACTAAAGGACTCAAAACTTAATAATAGACTGTGTTATGATGCGGTTTTATTAAATTATTATGAAATCTAATATTTTTTTTTTTTTTTTTAAATAGACATATCTGATCATATGTGTGATTTAAAATAATTCTAAGATTTAACAATAGGTGGTGCTTAACAACATTAATCATGTGTTATTTGAAATAAATCTTCTGCTTTACATATGTAAATTAATAATCTATATATACTGTACAGAATACTAGATTGTGCTACGATATGGGTTTATTAAATTATTATGTGAATCTGAATATTTTTATGGAATAGACATGTCTGATTTTCGGCTAGTTATATAATAAATAGTTATAAGAATTACCGATTGGGGGTGCTGCAATAACAATAGTGAAGTGAAATAAATCTTCTACCTCTACATATGTAAATAAATAGTCTGATAAACGTGGGAGATGGATGCTGAATATTTGATTGTTTGTTTGGTTATAAATGCTGACTATAAAAGTATCTATTTTTATTTAAGGATGATTTTAAAAATATATGAAAAGTGTCCATTAAAGAGAATTATGCGAGCATACAGTTAACTGAAGAATATTCACAAGAACCAATGCCATTGTGTGTTGAGATACAACGAAAACAATAATCCAAACTTAACTATCTAAATTTTCTTTAGGAAGAGTAAGAGATACTATAGACTCGACTCAGTATAAGTGGAATATCCACTTTTATAGGAAGCAACCATCCAATCACCACAAGAAATTATTCAGGATTCAGTTATTTCTTGTATATTATGAGGATTTAACACATTTTAAAGAATCAGCCACACAGTGTTAAGACAAAATACTAAATTATTTCTTACAAAAATTAACAGCTTTCACTGATTGTTAGATGCCTAAGGAACAACTGCGTAATGATATTTTCGCGAACTACAACTAAGAAAATTCTGCTGTAGAACATTTTATCGATGACTGACAACATTTCCATTTGAAAGACAAATGAATTCTCACACTGCTTCATATGAGAAATAGAAAACACAGTTTCCTAATCCGTTCATTTCTCGTCTTCTACGCAGTTGAATATGTGTTACCATGTGGATTCACTAAACTGTTAATCACTGGATGATTTAAAGAAATAAGCTTAGCAAATTTGAAACTTGGTAAACAGATATTTAATAGTTTCCTAGATCGGTAATTACTTTTGTCATTATGTAACTGCATTTGCTCGAGGACGTAAATGTAAAATGGTGGATCAACCTATTTATTAACCCACGATATTACCTTAGATTTTGGTAATATCGTGGACAAAATTTTCCAAAGTAAAAAGGTTATTTCAGTGTTTCCCTATATCTGACCTCATGTGTCACATATTATTCTTATGTTACTTCTGATTATGGGGATTTCCAAACTTTGCGCGTGCATTATTCAATATGCTCGTTCTGCAGTAAGATACTGAGTTTATTGATGAGTAGGACATGTCGGAAACCACTTTTTATGTGTTAAACTCAGGAAATTTATGTTTTTTCACTGTAATTGAAATTCAATTTCATATATTTCGTATTTTTGCTTTTTCGGCATGCTTTATAGAAAAACAAAGCTTCCTTACATTACATTAAATTAATGTTTGCTTTTCAAGTTCACACATAGATTAGAATTTAAAATATATTATGCAATGAGTGCAGTTTTATCTGCTAAACTGTCGAAATTTGTGTTTTCATGTTTAAAACTGGTTTTTTCAAAAGTAAATTTTTTTAACTTTTCAATTTATTATTTCTGCATGGATAATGGAAAAGAGATCTAATGTAAGTTAAATTTGTATTAAAACGTACACCAGTAAATGGGTGAAAAAGATAATAATGGATTAAATTCTTAATATATATATATATATATATATATATATATATATATATACATTCTGTTTTGATTTTTTCTCTATGTAGTTTATAATAAGTACATTTCAGTTTAATATTATTTGTGATAGCCTTAATAAATAGAGTATGTACAGTAAACTCTTGATTATCATTGAGTGGTTTTTCAGCGTTGGTGATTACATTCGATGTCTAAATTTTAAACAAAGCTTTAAGGATTGAAGCTTTGTTTAATAAAGATATGCTTAAATGCAACAAAGAAGAAATGCTTTGATGCAAAGGAAAAAGAACCTTGAAATGATTTTCTTTAAGTAAATTTATAAATTTATTGTAACTTTATTAATTTTTCAAAGAGTAAATATGCTTACATTACCCATTTTGTATATAAATAGTTTAAATGCATATTTATGTTAAACTACCTATTTTCATTATTTTGTGATTTATTCGGAACGATCTCACTCACTGGATCACTAACCTTCACAGCTAATAGGAATTTTAGGTATTTATCATAAAATAGTTTTTTTTTTATAATAGCGGGACACGGGTGACTAAACCCGTCGTCCACAACAAGGCCGGAAACTGCTACTGATTTTAGCGTTACCCAGTGGGCACCTGTCAAGCAAGTCACGAAGCTAAGAGTAGCATTTTAAACATCACACCACCACAAACCCGTTTTATAAGGCGGGCTACACTAATCCATCATTTCTGAAGAACAAAGATACGGAGAGAGAACGAGATGTCCATGCCCATAACGGGATTTGAACCCGAGGCTAACACCCCAGAAGTCAGGATCGCTATCAGTCATTGGCTGGCTGCTTATCATAAAATAGAATCAATATTTAAAATACGATACATCAGTTCCATAATTAGAATTAGAATTTAAGGATAAATATTGCTATGTTTTCATGAAAAAAAAAACTCTACTATGGAATGATGTAATTTAATAACAGAAAAAAAGATTAATTTTTTTAATATTGTAGGGTGAATTTTATTTTTCAGAATTTAATCAATTTTTCTAAAATATTAACTCGACAAAAAAATCGATAGATAAACTTAATATGAAAATTAATCAATACATAATATTCGAATCGAAAAATATCTGCATTATTTCGATATTCAGCTCCAATAATTATTTACTTTTCAGGGTTCTGCGGAACGTCATGTCCAATCCAGTTGCCCCGGCTCCTCTGATTGGTCGGCTTAACAAAGGGATTACTCTGGCCAAGAATCATCCAGGGCGTTGCTCTTCTTATTGGTGTGAAGCCCTTGATGGCCCGAAAACAAAACTATGAAGAAAATGCTTATCAACTGTGAGGAAGTGAACGGAGGAAATAATCCTGTCCTACGGAAAATATTGAGACACTTCGGAAGTGGGAAATTCACTTCCATTCAATTCCTCTTGTGCTTCTAATTAATATGACTAAGAGTTTGCTCGACTTAGACGCTATAAAATGTAAATTATTTTTGTATTAAAGAAACTATAAAATGTTCCTTAATCTTTGAAGAAAATCTTGATTTTTATTAGAGTTACGATGTTATTTTTAAATTTTATTTGATGATATAAATGAAATGGAAACATTTATTAGATTTTTTATGTCTTTTGGTAATTTTCTGCAAATGCATACTGAGCAATCAGAAATCTAGATTAATTGAGATTAATAAATGATAGTTTTCCTATACAATGATTTATATGCATATGATAGATTTAGGTCAAATAATTATATATAAAGAAATTTGTGTGATTTAAGTAAAAAATGAGATTTTTATGTAATGATTTATAAAACAAAAATAAATTAAATTTGATAAAAAAAAAGTTTTTTATGCAATGATATATTCAGAACAGACTGAATGGGAAATCTGTCATTATTTACAGATTAAATCTCTAGCACTGGTTAATTTTTTTCTTATTTAAGAATTGCTTTTTACATAAAATTAATGAAAAATAATTTCATTTTATAAAAAACCTTATTAAAGAATCCATAATTTTGAATTGACTTCGAAAAGCCTCAAATAAAATAATTAATTAGAAAAGTAAAGCGAACAATATCAATATTTATTTTATTATATTATACTTTTAAAGTATAATAAAATAAACATTGTATTGCCGTCCACCCTATCTAGTGGCCAGCTTTCTTGACTGGGGATAGGAAGTTCCTGGGTTCGAATCCCGGCTCGGGCATGGATGTATTTTATCTTTCTCTCTCTCCTGCCATTGTCCTTTTCCAGTATGAATGGATGCCTACCCTTTAAATGGGTACCTAAGGCATGTGGTTACTGAGGAAGTCAGACTCTACACCAAATTATGGTTCAGTTAAAAAAGTGGAGCAGCGCACCCCATACTGCCAACCTGGCTGGCCCTTGACAGACAAAAAAAGATTTTTATATTAATTGTAAAATGCTTGCAATTTAAATTAATAACTAAATTTCGAGGACAAATTTTGTACTTAAATTTCTATTATTTTTTGCATATTAAATTAAATTATAATGATTATAACAAAATTATACCTTTATTTATCGCATAATGAACCTGGCATGGCAACAAAATAAATTGAATAAAGTATTCAATTTTAATTCATATATACACAGAAAACTATTTATTTATAAAAAAAACTAACAATACACACATGCCATATATATATCTATATATATATATATATATATATATATAACAATACACACATGACATAGTAG
>JAPDSC010096132.1:0-11102 GCA_026290005.1 Latrodectus geometricus
ATTTAATTTGTACATTGTACATACTGATTGTACATTAATGAACATGTGATTCAAAATTTTGAAACAGTGATCAAGTGGAAGACTTCCAATACTTGATTTGCCAGCCTGAGAGATATCATTTCACTTGGAAGACATTGAGAGCTCGACCTATTTAAATTAACCCATCAGTTTTTAGAAAACAATAACAAACTTCAACTATGCCTAAATTTCAAATCATTACCATCTGATAATAAGAATGATTCCCAAACCTATTAGACCATCACTGCCCGATAAACGTTTGAATATACAATTGTTTCGTATCCAGTGTATTTGAACTGTGCAAAAAAAAAAAAAAAAAAAAAAACAAGTAACACGATGGTAAACTGTATATAATGTTGTGCAGTGGACTTCTTATTTATGGAAAGCATTTTAAGCGTAAATTTTTCTTGGAATAAGAAAAAAATGCTCCCTAAGAGATTTCGGAATATATAGAAGCAGGATCTTTATCTATCAATAATTGGGATTATTGCCATATTATACTGTCACAAGCACTAACCAAAATCACAGTATGTCATACGAATCATACGTTATGTCATACAAAATGCACTAGTGCCATACGAATATGAATTAAATGGGTAACAGAAGATCATAGAGAATAGAATGTCGTTTTTAAACATCCGTCTGTTACTAACACAAAGTGCGGAGAAATATTGTTAGTTTGACCGTCCAAAACCATATAATAAAGCCTCACATCATAAATCGAGAAATAGACTTGTTTGCAATAGGCCCAATGTTCGTTTTTATTGTAAGACAACATAGTATAGTACGACAGCACGGATTCTCAGCAAGATAACGGTTTCTTCAATTCTACTTGACAATACTGGATAAAAACAATGGGCAATAATATTACAGCTGTAGACAAAAATGGATCCAGAAGCAGCACAATGTTCTCTTTTCAGATGACACTAATTCAACCTGCATCATCTTGGTTTTCATATATATGTCTTAAGTATCGAGAAAAACATTCATTGTCTGTTTACTTTCACTACTATCATAGGGCTATACCGTCTTTGTATTGGGAGTTACAACAATGAATTTAAATTTCCTTGCTAGGATAAATATAAATTTGGTTTTGCTTTCTTTCATGATGCTACAATTTGAAATATGACATAGTGTGCATGTATACATATGTATCGCATTCTTCTCAATTTGTTTCTCTTAATATTTTATTATCTAAAATAACTCAGGTTCATTTCCATCAGAGAAGAATCTATGAATTTGAAAATAAATTATAAAAGCAAAACTTTTCTTTTTGAATTATTTTAATAAATATTTTTGCTCTACTTTAATTTTATTTGTTTTTTGTGTAATAGAAAGTACTTTTATTATTTTTTTTGTATATTCTATATCTTGGTTATAAGAAAACAACTTTTCTATATACCGACTTGGTTTATTTTTTTAAAAATAGAGTTTAATTGTATTGGATTTGTACTCATTCTTCCTTTTATAATAAGTGTAATAAATATAATTCAGATTAGTTCTAAAATTTCAAAGAAAGTAGATAAATAAATAATTCTAGGAATGCTGACTTTTTATCAATAGAACATTCAAAAATATAATGCGTATAACAGAGCAAATTTTACTTATTATTAAAATATAGAAAAACAACGATTCTATTTTGCTCAAACCTGATTTGAAATACTACAAATACAAATAAAAAATAAAAATGAATAGAAAACATTGAAAAATTTAAAAAAACTTTCTTTAATTCATTGTCTGTCGTAGTAATAATTATCTTTTTAAATCTATATGAAATCATTTTTGTATAATTTTACATTATAAGTGATATACATTTCCATAACATTAATATAGGATGCTATTCAAATAGTATCGTATCTTGCAGTATTTTTTCTAAGACTTTCCTTAAAGATATTTTATTTAATTTGCATAAGATGAGATATTTAGAATAATTGATTCAAACTATTTCATTGAGATAAGATATTTCATCCAATAGAAATTTGACATAAATATTTGCATTCTGAAGGAAATACATGAATATCTTTTTCCAAGACATTAATAGATTATTGCCAACATTTTCAAAAATATTTTATTAGTTTGGGGAAAAAGAAATCCAAAATTTTTACGTGAACTATATGTAGTTTCTTTTGGATTGACTTTGTAAAAAGGCTTAAAACAGCTTTCATATAGATTTTTAGGTCTTGCTCGTTACGACTGCTGACATGCGGTTAATTTCGATCATTTTTGATATTTTATAGACATTTTCGACGATGCTGTATCTACATGTGAGGTGCATCTCTAACATCAAAAATACCCGAACGGAATCGACGAAACAAAAATTGTACGTAACTGGTTGTTACAGTATTATATAGGACGATAAACACCTTTCACAATTTTAGCCACCCGACTATCTTTTTCGCCGTTACAAGAGAAAATCGAAAATGTATCGAATTTTCTGTTTGTTGTCTTCCATTTTCAAAACCTTGTACTCGTAACTGAATTAATCAAACAAAAAAACCGCACGAGGATATTTTAGTGTCAAATGTCACCTTTCCAACGAGCATAAATCTGAAATTGTTTGATAGATACCTCAAGAGATATCGATCACTACAGACGTCTACCGAAAAAATAATGGATTACTTTTTCCCCAAACTAATATTATAGTATCACCAATGGAAGTCATACAGCATAGCATCAATTCTCTCTTTTCATTATATTCTAATAAGATAATAAATAAGAAACTTTTTTATTTCCATCGAACGCTTTCTATAATAAATTTTGTCGTCATTCAAATGTACTAATTTAAAAAAAAATAATAAAGATACATTTTGTAATATATTATTTGCTTTTTTCAAATTATTGAAAACATTTTTTTAAGATTGTGAAAGAAAAAAAGTATTATTCTAAAAATAAATCATTTTGAAAAGAAGTTTGAATCAATAATACATAAAACTTTTCGTCACCTAAATCAAACGAAATCTCTTTTTTGATTAATTTATATATTTTTGAGAGACATAATTTTATCTGGGCGTATTATATGGCAAATTCTGATGCCGTATACTCAGTTGCGTGCATCAATTTAAATCTATTAGCATCATACAATTCTGGTAATTTTAATGCGCTTACTAATATCTCAAATTTGAAGCCATTTCGGAGGGATTTTTTTTTTCAATCCTTTAATGAGGATTTTTTTTCAATCCTTAATTAATATCAAAATAAAAATGCTGTTTTGATATTAATATTTTTATCATGTTTAGTTTATAGCATATTATTTATAGCATAGTAAAAATAGGAAATGATTATCTGTATTTGACGTTAAAATTGTCTTAGATCCGAGAAAAATGTTATACCACTACTAAAAGTATTGTTTCCTATTGTTTTCGTTTTAAATAATGAAATTCTTACTTTTTGAAGGTAGGATTAAGTTGATTTTTTGAAGAGATTAGGATGAAATGTGACATTGAAACTTGCTGTTATCTTTTGAAAAGCAAATACTGTACTTTTCAAAAAACCCTTACTTCCATTAACAAACAAGAGAACCACAGTATAATAAATTCCGTCTTTCTAAAAATTCTAAGAGTATTACGTCTTCAGTTTATCTTATATACAAAAATTTCTTTCAGTCTTGAAAAATATTTTGACAATTTTAAAATAAAGATTTCACTAGATTATAGTTTATATGTTATTTATATTTCAATTTTACAAATTTTATAAAAATAATTAATGTGTTAAAATTTAAAATTTTAATAAAGTGTGATATATGCATATGAGAAAAAAGAATATTTTTCTCAAAACACCAAACGTTACTAAAAAAACAATTTTTATTTAATTCTTAAGCAATTTATATATCAGCTATTTAATAATCTTTACAAATTTTGAAAAAAAACCACATGATTTTTAAATTAAATTTTATTCTAGAAAGCTTAGTTTATCCCAAACATAAATGTAATGCAAAGAATTGTATTCTGATATATATTACTTTAAAATGTCATAAATGCTATAATAATTCAAAAAATTTGATTACAAAATGTATTTCTTCAGCATTTTTTTAAAAAATTAAAAACGTATACATCAGTGTATAATGATTTTAAATATAGCTATTTCATCAAAAAATATCCTCCAAACAAAGTATCACTAGATAATCTGATATAAGAAAAGCTTTAAATTTTGAGTCAAAGCTTATTTATATATTTGTAAGTCAGCGTGTAGTAGTGGGTCAGCACATTTCAAAATTGTCTGATTAAAATTCTTAAGGTGAGACTTAAATTATTATTTATTCCAAAAAGGGATTACACTGTTTATAAAATATCTGAATTTTAATGCCATGTGAATAAACATTAATTACATTTAATGATTTAAATATTTGTCAAAAAAAAAAGAATTTTAATAACGAGTTGAATATATTGCACAAAAAATGTTATCATGAACATGTACGAACATGCAACGATTTAATGATATTTTCCATGAATGTCCTCCAATAACATTATATTTTTATGCTTTGACAGAGTATAATTAAATTTAAAATAAAAATATATATTTGGAAAATCTTTTTTCGAAAAAAATCCCAATTTTGACATTATTGATCATATGAGAGACATAAAAGTATAAATTTTCACATGGAAAGTAAAAATTGTTAAATTTTCTTAATTTGTTTAGGATTAAGATTAATAATTTATTTTCTAGTCAAAAGCAATATTTTTAATTTCAAATTATCAGGCATCGATTTTTGTAATATTAATTGTACATCAATTAAATAGCTTATTTTTATATTGAAATTTATACTTGAATAAACCCTGTTAATTTCTTTTCTTACTTTTAATGAGAAGGTATTTAATTATAAATATTTTAACAAAAGAATCTAATTAAAATTTATGAATTTATAATTAGTGTTTGGGAAATCATTAATAAAATATATTCACAATACTAACATTTATGGGGTAAAACGCAATATTATTAAAGATAATTAAAGTTTTTTTTTTTTTTTTTTTTTTTTTTTTTGCTTAAGATTACAATAGTTTCTTTATATGGATTTTCAATAAATATTTTAAAATTCTTCAGACATATTTAATTTATTCTCGCTTTTATTTTTAAAAAAAATTATGTTTAAGTGTATTAAAATAAACTGCTTGTACTCATTTAAAACTTAATAAAGCATGTATTATTAAAATTAAAATTGGTAATTAAAGAATTATTCTTTTCAAAAATATTATTTAAACATTTTTTAATTAATTCAAGAGCATGTATTTTAAAAGGTATGAATTGAGTTCTAAAAATAGTAATTAATACTAAATTGTTTATTCTAAAAGTTTAATGTAATGTGAATAAAATAAATATTAAACTTATATGTACTTCATTTACCTAGAAAAATTTGTGAATCCTTTTTTCTAGCAAATTTCACTTTTTTTATTCATTCTTAAATAAAATAGTTACACAAGTAAATATTAATTATCTTAAATGTATGCTCTATTATTAATTGATTCTATTTATTCCGTTTTTCGATTAAATCTAAAAATAAACAATTTTTATTCATAAAGTGTAAGAAATATAGTTTTTAATTTGTATTATATTCATTATAATAATTTTTTATTATAATTTTAAAAAACCCATTCATGCAATTCTATGAATGTTTTTTTTCTTTTTATATTTTTAAATACATTTAAGTTATAAAGTTTTAAAAGACTATTTAAATAATAACTTATTTATTAAATAAGTATAAGATGTTCTTCAATTTTTTTATGCCATGCCAAAACCTTTAAGTCTCAATAACTTCTTAATTATAAGAATTATACTCTCAGGAATTTTGAAAATAACACACCAAGAAGGAAGAAACATACAAAAGAGAAATTTTCTAAATAAATACAATGAGATACTATGTGCAAATAATCCAATTTCGGTATCAACGTGCATAAACACACACCCGCCAGTAGCACTGCAATCAGGAAGTGAACCTTATATAAACCAGCGCAGAGTAGAAGATTCAGAAATGTGACGATCACATACCTAGGCTAAGAGGATTTGCTAAGCAAAGAATGCCAGAGAAACGTGTGATAATGCATTTCACACAGTTAAGATAGTTTAAGAGGAACCTCATCATCGGCTAGGAAACTGCAAGGTGGTCGATGCGCTCCCAGATCGATCGTTTGTAGTGTGCCCTTAGAACTTGTTGGGTGCAATGGACACAAGATGGTGTCCACGTGTGGGGTATCGTATTCAGAGGGACCAGGAAAACGACGAGGTGCTATTGTGTATGGTGCACTTCAGCTCAAACTTTCATGGGACACATTGCCCACCCAGCAGGTATAATGGTCTGGGGGGCCATATCATATGTTTGAACGATTTATTCTTGTTGCGGTAAGTTAAGCTTTAACTGGCCAGCGTTATATTGATTACATACTGCAACACCACTTGGGGCTTCCAATCCCATGCTGCCTTTTTGGTGCTGTGTTTTCAATGTTCCTGAGTTTATAATCATCCAACTTCAAATTTTATATATCATTTTTTACTTTATTTGAAATTTATCAAAATAATATATTTTAGTTTTTCACGATATATAGAAAAAAATTATATAGAAAGTATTAAATTCCAAATATTACAGGAATGAAAGAATCTGATTATTGAGATTACTTGCACTAATTAGTAACAATTGTAATAGTTTGTAACATACAATATGGTCTAAAACCATAAGTATATCTTTTTATAGTGCAAACTTTATTAATAAAAATAAGAACTATTTGTTCCAACATTCGCCTATAAACGAAAAAATTAGTTTTTTTTTTTTTTTTTTTTTGTTTTTTTCGCATTATAGAATTTAGCAAATTTAAAGTTAATTAACTTTTTTTATTTCTAAAGGTGGGCAATCTAGAGCAAGTAAGTATATTAGCCCAATTGCCGCAACAAGGCCAGAAACTGCTGCTCATTTTATCGTTACCCGGTGGGCACCTGTGAACCGAGTGACGGATTTACGAGTAGCATCGCCTACGACACACCACCACAACCCCGTTTATAGGACCGGCCACATTTATCCATCATCTCAGGAAAGTACAAGAAACAGAGAGAGAAAGAAAAAGTACATCCATGCCAGAGCCGGGATACGAACCCAGGTCCTCCCCATCCGTAGTCAGTTACGCTAACCACTAGACAGGTTTGGTGGCAAAGTTAATTAACTTATTGAATGTAATTTTATCTTTGTATTTCTGAAGTATTTTTCCTCTAAAAGATATCCATATTTTTGACTAAGTGGTAATCCATTGCGGAGATATCAGATAAATATGATGGGTTGCCTAAAATTATTTAGTAAAACATGGGAAACAACATTTGGGGAGTGATTTCGGAAACATGTGGTCAAATGTCATCGTGGAGAAGAATTGGGTCTTTCCTGTGTATCAATTGTGGCTGTTTTATGAATAAAATTCAGGGCATTTCATCGATTTCATTGCATAATTTTTCTTTTGTGATTGATTCGCCTGGATTTAGAAAGTTGTAGAAAATTAAACCTGCTAAGAACCACCAAACAATCATTATAAACCTTCTTCAAATACAATTTTGGTTTCGGGAAATGTTATGAAATTAGCTATTTACTGTGCTGAACACCATCAACTCTTTGCATCGAATCAACTTTCAGTTACATACAATATTCGATAAAGAAGCTCATTTTTTTGATTGAGAAGAAAGAAAAAAGTTGTTTGATATCAATTATTTTTTAATTCTCATTTAATCCATGGTGAAAGATTTATACAATTTAGAACTTTTTCAATCATTTTTAGATGACTGGACATAGTTGTAGCAGGTACGCAAAGTTCATCTGTGTAATTTCCGAAAATATTTTTTAGATTCTTTTTTCAGCTATCACTTCTAGGAATTTGTTTATCATAATTGTCTCCCGATTTCATTGGTTTCCATTTGCGAGACTCTTATCAAGAAATGTAAAGTTGATTCATTAATGTTCAATCATACCTTCGTTTACTCAGCCGTTTTAAAACGCTTCATTGATGTTTCCCCACTGCCGAAGAATTATGATCACTCTTCAACTCATATGTGTTAAGGAGTGATCATAATAAAAAAAAAAAATACTACAAAACCAAGATAAAACTCATCCTGTAAACAAACAATATTTTGAGGATAGTAAAAAACAACAACATTTTAAACTAAAACATGAAATGAGATAGGGGATGGTTTTAATGAATAAAGCATAGTCTAAAATTTTGATGTTTACAGAAATATCCATATTAATTTATACTGATTAGAATTATAAATATTATATGTTTAATGATGGTATTATTCTAAATATTCATTTAAAATAGCGTATATAATATTAAATATAATTTATTAATAATAAAACAAATATATTATAAATTGCAAAGCGCACTCGGTGTAATTTATTCCAAAAAAAAAATGTCAAATATATTAAAATATTCTTACGATGCTTTTCCAGTTTGCTTCTGAAAACTGTCTTTGGGAAAGGATGGCTCTCAAGAGTAATAAAAGAACATTCTAGTTAGTTTGGCTGTACTTCTCTTCATGACAATCCCTACTGTGACTCAGATCATCAAGAAAAGATCAGACATCTAAATCAATTGTCATTAAAAATAACTCAATGGATGGAACAGTTTAATGAGCTACATGGAAAGCAGAATCTAAAACGAAGATACTTCTACTAAAAATGCTATCATTTAAAATTTTATTCCATTAAATTCACATATCTTTTGTAAGGCCTTATACTATATTAGTTTATATTTTATAATTATGTTCTTTAAAAAATGTCTCCATAAGGAATTTATGTTTAACTTCCATAAAACGTATTATTTTTATTTTATCTTTAAAAAAGTTGATTAGCAATTTTTTTTTTATTTTTTCACTCTTTGTGTTGAATTAACTGCATTTAGCAATAGGGCATGACAATTATGAGAATGCATTGTTATGTAATTTATTTACAGAATGTAATTACTTTTCAAAGCATCATGTTGTGGCAACATCATCAATATAAATTCCTTTTCTCACATAATTTAAGAACATCTTTAATTTGCAAAACATAAAATGTTAGCTTTAATTAAGCTGATAATGTTTTAAGCACTCAACTGCGAACCTTACTGATTTTAAAAAAGCAATTAGAAAATAGCTTTACCATTTTATTATTTAAAGTGAAATCAAAAATCATGTTAGGTATATTTACTCTGTTAACTTATTTAAAACTTATATTATTAAATTTTGCTTCCAGAGCATATCACTTTAAACAAAATGTACAAGTAATAATGGCCATATTTGTAAATAAAGTGGATATTAAAATATAATTTAAAACTGAATTATTTAAAATAAACAATGTAAATTTTTACTGTCAACCAAGGTTTATTTGAATTCATATGTTTTAAATTGCTAATTTAGATAAAACATGTATATTCTTCAAAAAAAATTTTAATTTAAATTTACATGATATTTTATGGCATTATAAATGTTATTATCCTTATTAAATATTTTCATTGTATATAAATATTTATAAAAGATTTAGTTATATCTTTCTTTACATTTTTATTCCAAAATACATTGAAATAAAATGTAATGTTGATAAAGCAAAGGTATTAAATTAATTTGTCTTTTAAATCTCTTTTCATGAACGTATTGAAATTTTCTAATGTTAAAATAATAAAAAAAATATTAAAAACCAAGCAATTTTTATACCAATAAAAATAACACGTCTTGAATAATTAAAGTGCTTATATAATATAATGATTGAGTTGCAAGCCATTTGAGATTTAGCCGCTTACAAGTGTATTTATTATTGAATTTTAATGAAACTTAACAAAATCCACACAATTTTCAAAATGTTCCAAAGAAAAAATATTTTTAAAACATTTCAAAGCTTAATAAATATATCTAACCCAAAACTTTGTTTTACAAAATCTGGATTTCAATTAAAAGTTAATTGCATCATATATTTGCATCAAATTAAATAATTATTTGTTTTCTGAAAACCTGTATATTAAAATTAATGTTTAATATATTTATAAAATTTTGTAATCATTATATAATATAAATAATGTGAACATCAAAAATTTATATTCAGAATCTATATATTTTATTTTTATGAGTCTAATGTGAATACTTTAATAAAAGAATGATTTTTAAAAATATTATTAAAAAATTATTTTAAAACTTGAAAATTAATTGAAGTTAAAAATATTTAACACAGATTATTAATAAAGCTTAATTCAATAATAGAATTCAATAAAAATGTATTTCTTGATTTAGCATGATCAAAATAAATTTATTTATTTCAATATAATTATATTATTTTTTGCATTGTGGAGTGCGTTTCTTTTTTATTTGTATATAAAAATAAATGATTTCATTTTTATAACATATAAAGAAAATATAATGCATAAAAGGAAATTAACTATTTTATTAGAATTAAGGTTAAGCAAAATATTTCAAAAATGAAAAACTCTGCAGTTTTATACATGTTATTAAAATTATTTGAAATACTGATCAATCATTATCATTACATTTTTTCACTTTAAGGTTTCCCTTTTAAAATTTTAGTACCATGTTTCATTAAAAAATCATATAAATATATTTATTTTTTATTTTTGAGAAAAAATTTCCATAAGAAATCCAAAACAACATTGAACTATATATTATCATTTATATTTCTCATTCAAATAAAGACATCTAGTGGAAAACATAATTCCTTATAAAAGATGTATATTTAATTTTCAAACTAAACATCATCGTTCTATACATTTCCTTACTGTCCTACAAACTTTTCAAATTAAACTCTACACCATATATCTAGGAAAATTTCCGAAGAAATATACTCGCATCATTACTTTATAAATTCCAAACTCAAACAATAACTTTTGTGAACTTTACAGTTTTGTTGAATTTGCTCAAAAAGTTAAACTATCCATTGACGAAAGATTATTTTTAAGATATACTTGCATATTTAAAAGTAAATACTTGATATGTATGTTTTGAATATATATTCAGCAGAAAGTTTCCAAGATTATGGAATTTAAGACAAGTTAAGCTTAGTAAAACTATTAAAGAATCATTCCTGAGTCTTTGGTATATATATATATATATATATATATATATATATATATATATATATA
>JAPDSC010096140.1:0-15604 GCA_026290005.1 Latrodectus geometricus
TTGTGCAAAAATATTTGAACTAAAATAAAAGAAATGTGGCACGGCATTCCATGGAAAGCTAAAGCCTACAATATCTGTTTTTTAGACAGTGGGCTCTGGGGTGGGAAGCATTGTTCCGATTAGGTTATCAGGGAGGCCCTAGTCTTTAGTTCTCATGAATGTTTAGTACTCAGTTTTATCGACCCACTGAAGGGTCTGTTTTCCCAGCCCGAGTATAGAACCTCGGATGTCTGAGTTCGAAGTGCAAAACGCTACCACTACACCACCGGGCTAAAATATCTTTTAAGTTTCATTCGGAAATGTCACCACCCACTCTGCCTTGTGGTCAGCGTGCCTGAATGTGGATAGGGAGGTTCTGGGATTGAATCCCGGTTTGGGCATGGATGTACTTTCCCTCTCTCCTGTCTTTGTCCTTTACTTACATGAATAGTCCCTACCCAATAAACGTGTACCTATGGCATGTGTGTACTGAGGAAGTCGGACTCTACACCAAATTATGGATCAGTTGGGAAAGTGGAGCAGCGCACCCCATACTGCCAGCCTAACTGGCACAAGACAACAACAACGAGAGCAGAGATTATATTATTTGACGCACTGAACAAAACCGATTAAGAATGAATTTTCCTTGAGATAGTGTTGCTACTAATCCTTCAGGATCTAGCACCATAAGTCAAACACTGAAAGTGGAGATGATATCACAGGTCCTCTAAACTTAGTCTCAACCATGTCTTAGGCTCCAAACCCAGGCAGTCTAAGATATGCTCCGGAGAGGCTGACTTTAGATGACACTTGTTGCTGGCAGCCATAGATAAAGGTAAATCTTTTAGGATGACCACTGTTTAGTCTTGAAATTGCTGTGATACCTGGTCGACACCCCTCCAGGCTCTATAATGCTACCTGGGTGATTTTTACCATACCAGGATTCAACAGAATTGAAAGTCATTTTTGTCTGCGTTTGCCTTCACATGCAGAAGAAATGTTTTGGAAAGTAAGCGAGTTGGAGCCAGTAAATGTCTATGTGGAGCCCCTTTTGTCAAATATGTCATCAGTTTCATGACCTGAAATATTGACATGAGAGGGTATCCACTGAATGCGAACAGCGCGTTTTTGGGAATCTTTGCGAGTATTTGTATACTCACTCCCGTTGATAAAATCAAAAAAGATTTCTCTAATGGGAACCTTGCCATCTGGTTGATTTGGCTAGCCTGTTGCTCACTGGCCAATTTTTGCCCACGAAAGACAATCAGGACCTATGATTAAATTAATATTGAAACACTACAAACATTCAAACAAGTGGTTGGATTCTAACCCACAAACTATAGAACTGAAACGGAGCGCCAATTCATCTATGAAATATCCGGATGAGTATGTATCCGGTAGTAAAATAGCAATTTTTTAATTACGTTGCTCAGGTTAGGTTACGACTGACATTTTTGGAGTTCTATGCTAATATGCTTGTAGCTCACATTGAAGAGAATAACTGGAGATGATTATTTCTTTAATACAAATAAACACACATGCCATAGGAGCAAGTTTATAGGGTAGGCAACCCTTGTCAGAAGGAAAGGACAAAGAGAAAGTACATCCATGCCCGAAACCGGGATTCGAACCCAGACCCCCCAATCTGCAGTCAGGCACGCTGACCACTAGTCAGAGCAGGTGACCTCACATTGATTAATATGATCAAAAATGTCATTTAGATTCACTTTGAGTTATAGAAGTGAAACTCAAATCATATCCCCACTTTTATAAAGGTTCGAAATTTTGAATCTAATTTTGCTCAAATTTGGATTTCACAAACACGCAAAATAAAATGACAATGATAGTACCTTAGGAAAAAGGAACTTATAGGATTTATTTATAATCTCTACATTGGAGCGGAAACATGGGAATCTAATCACTGTTAATGTAACAATTAGAAATAATGGAAGAAGTGTAACACACTAATATCGAGTCATATAAGTCAAATGTTTAAATAATTGATTAGGAGTTTTTCAGAATTGCTTTCATTTTCAATCGTAACGGACAAGAAATGATTTTCTTCAAGTTAGAGATTTATCTTTCTTTTTTCTCCTGCAAATGTCAAATAAAGCTTAACATCTAAAAAAATATCCATCATATATATATATATATATATATATATATATATATATATATATATATCAGGTATCTGATCCCTTTATCTTACTCTATATACCCACATATTTCTACTTGTTCTCTGAAAAATAATTTATATCCATTGCAGCATACGTGTTTTCTATTTTCTCAATACACCATCGATCGAAAATACATATAAAAGTGGATGTAAAAGATAACCTTATTTTGATTTTTAATAATTTGGTAAAATGTAACTTTACATAAAAGTTCTTATTCGATTTTCTTCTACATGATTTTTAAGTAAGACCTCCTTTCGTGGTGCAAAACGCAGTTTTGAACAAAGGTTAATAAATAGCAAATATTTTCCAAAAAAAAGAAATGGAAATTATGAGTAGATAGTTATACACAGTGGCACAAACAATTGAAGATACACCTTACTTTTACTTTATAAATCCTACTTTCAATCGAAATAACACATTAACTAGAAGTGCAAACATAATTTTATACTTAGACATAACATAAGGTTTGATTAACATTAAAAATAAAGAAAAATCAATGACAAAATTCTAAAAGAAAAATTTTCAGAGGCATCTCAAATAAACATAAGCAAATTTCTACCTCAAAAAATTGAGGATACACCAATGAAATTTTTGTTATATATCACTTAGAAAGACAGTATCAATATTTGGTTGCATGTCCTTTGGCTTTTATAATGTCCTCCAAACCTCTTGGTACAGATTCGACCAAGTTTTGGTGGTATCTGGAGATATTTTATCCTATTTTTCTTGTAACACTTGCTTTAAATGGGCTTTGTTTCTAACTTGGTGTTTTTGGATAGCTGTTTCGAGTGTGGCCTACAAATTTTCTATGACATTGATGTCAGGGGACTGTGGTGGTGTGTACAATTGCAGTTTACAATGAAAAAGACACCACATTTTGACATTTCGTGCCGTATGTTTGGGGTCGTTGTCATGCTGAAATATATAAAATTTCCATCTAAACCCCAATTTTTTTAAGATTGTTGCGGATTATGTCTATATAAAGCTTATGATCAATTATGCTATCTATAAAATTTCCTACCCCATTTGAAGCCATACAACTCCAAACCATCACCATGTTTAACTGAAGGAAGTAAATTTTTTGGATTCGAAGCAGTGTTTCGTTTTCTCCAAAAGCTCCGACGACAATCGCTTCCAAAAATGTTGAATTTACTTTCATCACTAAATATAACTTTCTTCCAAAAGTTATCTGTCTTCAATTGATGAGTTTTTGCAAACTCCAAACACTTTTTCTGATTTTGTAAGCTTATAAATGGTTTTTTTCGAGCAACTCGACTGTTATATCTAGCATGTCTGATCACATTTCTCACAGTTTCAGCACTTACAATTCTGCCCATTATTAGAGAAGTTTCTGCAACTAGTTTGACTGTACTTAGTTTAGGATCAATGTTGATATCTTTCAAAATTTTCCTTTTGGCTACATCATTCAGAATACTTTTCCTTCCTCTTCCATTTTTATTTTCAATTAATCCATCGCTTTTAAATCTTTCAATAACTTTCGGGACATACGAGTGGCCTTTACCGACAATTTCAGCTATTTCACGATAAGATTTTCCTTCCTAAAATAACCTCAGTATAAATTTTCTTACTTCAATACTGGTCTCTCTCCGAGAAGCCATTTTCCATTTAAATTTGCGACTTTAAATTCACAGAACCAACTTCAAAAGACAAAAATAACAGTCCAAAAATTTTAAGATAACATTGCCCACACACAAACTTAGATTATTATAGAAGCAAATAGAATAAAAATTTAGTGCTAGTTAAACAAAAATTTCATTGGTGTATCCTCAATTTTTTGAGGTAGAAATTTGCTTATGTTTATTTGAAATGCCTCTGAAAATTTTTCTTTTAGAATTTTGTCATTGATTTTTCTTTATTTTTAATGTTAATTAAACCTTTTGTTATGTACAAGAATAAATTTATGTTTGGACTTGTAGTTAATGCTTTATTTCGATTGAAAGTAGAATTTATAAAGTAAAAATAAGGTGTATCTTCAATTGTTTGTGCTACTGTATATATCAGAGGGCTAGAGCGACAAGATCAGGCCATGATTTTTTAATTTTTAAGATATAGTACATTCATTCAGTTTTGTAAGACAACTTGCTTGTAAGTTAGAGTATATCAAGCCCACAAGCACTTCATAAATTTTTTTTCGGCACTTGTAGCTAATATAAGCAAGTAGCTTTTGCAATAGTATAAAAGAATGCTACAATTTCAAAACGTACACACAACACTATTTATTCTAAAAATACAAACAAATCTTCAGGAAATAAGAAAATAAACACATTTTACTACAGTTCTTCGGTTTACACAAACAAATTAAGTTCGTTTACATAATCGCTTTGAGATCGGGTTTACGATCTGCTAGAGAGAAATCTAGTTTAGACTATATTCACAGCGCTTTTTTTTGACAAGTCAGGTGATTTTCCCAGAAAGAGTAAAATCAAAAAATTAAAATTTTTGTTTTTGATGTATTAAAAGCTACGATAAAATGGTTAGAGAAATGTTAAGCAATACAAAAGAGCTGCATCCTTTTTTTAAAGATAAGTTATATGCAAATAGAGAAAGAAAGAGCTTTATAGTCTCTTTATTTGAATAGAGTTTTATTAAATGCAGTCAATATATTATTTGGTTAATAAAGACTATTAAAGAAAATTGAGAAATAAAATACAATGGAAAACGAGACATGGATTCATATATTTTTCATATTATTCATATATTTTATATGTTTTTAAATATAATAAATTACACACAAATAAATTATTCTATAAGTTAAAAGGAATTAAACATCAACACTAAATAATGGTTAACATAAATAATGGCAACAAATCACCGAATATTTTAAGTTCATGAATACAAAATGCGTTATTTTATTTTTTAATATTTCTCATGCGTTGAAATTTCTTAGCAGATTTTTAATTTATTTCAGAATTTCGCCAGCTAAAAGGCAAATTTTTTTTGATTAAATTATATTAATTCTAAAGTTAAAAATTTTATGAGTAAAGGGAAATTATGCATCAACCAAAATAGTTACTGAAATGGCCACCAGATGGCTCAAAAAACGGTTAATATTAGTTTCAAAATCTCACGTGCCTATTTTTCTAAACATTCCTTAGGCACAAGAATCTTTGAGGAGGTATTTTTAAAAAAATAATTTTGATTGTTGGGGGAAAATTCCCATAAATGAAATTTCATAAGAAGGAATCAAGCGCTGCAAATATAGTCCATAATGGTGTACAAGTATCTTTGTTTGACTTTTTATATCACAGTGGTCAAGTTGCTGATGGCTGCGCTGGTCATCGCTTTTGGGGCATCCTGCTGATGTGGCAAACGCAGCAGGACGGGATGAAGAAGTTCTCGACGGATGTCCCCTGTCCATCGGCGTCCAGGGCCAAGAGTTTTTTCTTGATGAACTTCTGCTTGCACGTGTTGATGTAACCAAAAGGCAGAGATATTTCCCTCGTGCAGGGCTGTCCTGGGGACCTGAAATAGAAACAAATGTATATTTCAAAGGCCACCAACAACTCAAACAATTGCAATTTTTTCTTGATTGTGCCAGCGTTGACGAATCTGTGAGTTATATGTAACATAAACAATTATGGATTGGCCAATTTAATATCTACACTTTTATTTTACCTAATTAAACTATGGTCACATTTTGCATACGAGACCTAATTATACCAGGACCTACATTGATTCCAAGTCTTTTGACATGTATATGAAGATACTGAGATCTTTCATCTCTTATTTGTGGAACTACATTCATCATTATCAATTTCGTTAAAAGTTACAATTTACTTGTTCGTGCCAGGTGTATTTAGAGGCGTGTTGACGAATCTGTGAGTAATACACCATAATGGATTGGCCAATTTAGTGACTCCACTTTGATTTAACGACGTTAAACTATGCTCACCTTTTGCATACGAGACCTAATTATACCAGGACATATATATATTCCAAGACTTTTGATTTCAGTATCAAGGCACTGAGAGAGATCTTTTATCTCTTATTTTTGGAACTGCCTTCATCATTATCATTTTTTTTTCCAATGGCGGACACTAGGTGATCGATCCTTCCCCACAACAAGGCCAGAAATTGTTACTCATTTAGCGTTACCCGGTGGGCAACTGTGAATCAAGTCACGGAGGCGAGTAGCATTACCCACGTCACAAACCCATTTATAGGAAGGGCCACATTCATACATCATTTCAGAAAGACACAGAGAAAGAAAGGAGAAAAAAAAAAAAAAAAAGTACATCCACACATGCCCGAGCCGGGATTTGAAACCAGGTCCTCCCCACCCGCAGTCAATTAAGCTGACCACTAGACAGTGTAGGCGGCTTATCAATTTTGTTAAAAGTTACAATTTACTGGTTTGAGCGAGGTATATTCAGCCCAATGTTGGCGAATCTGTGAGTTATATATTACATAAGCAATTATGGATTGGCCAATTTAATGTCTACACTTTGATTTTACTAAGCTAAACTATAGTTTCATTTTGCACAAGAGATCTAATTATACCAGTACCTAAATAGATTCCATGTCCTTTGACTTAAATATCAAGGCATTGAGATCTTTTATCTCTTATTTGCGGTAAAACTTTCATCATATTCAATAGATGGAATGAGACAGATTTTGATTGCTGCAAACAAAATTCGACTTGGATCACTATTTTATACGAAGTTACTTTTTGATAATCACGCAATTCCTCGCTTAAGAGAACTTAAAAGGTTCCAAATTTTGCTGTTTTGACTTCATCTCGATTTATTTACTGTTCATATTAACATATTTGGCGTAAAAACATTCCTTTTTACGATTTCCTTTAAATAATTGTTTTTGTTCTTAAAATAATAAAGTGTGAAACAGTTTATTTGTAAAAATATCTAAACAAAATACCTTTATGTTTAGTTATTTTTACAAATAAACTGTTCAACAATTTTCTTAATCATATGCTCTATTTTAATTATCATTAAATATATTAAGAAACGTCCAATGCCTCACACCTTCTCCAGCGGTCAGCGTGCTTGACTGCGGATTGGGAGGTCCAGGGTTCGAATCTCGGTTCGGGCATAGATGTACTTTCTCTGTCTTTGTCTTTTATCTGTATGAATGGTTGCCTACCCTATGAACATGTACCTATGGCATGTGTGTACTGAGGAATTCGGACTTTACACCATACAAATTATGGTTCAGTTGGTAAAGTTGAGCAGCGCACACCATATTGTCAGCCTGGCTGGCACTCGACAAGAGAAAAAAAAAAAATGTGATATTTGAGCTAACTTCTCTATTCAATGGGGTTTTACAAGCTTGTTATGTATTTCATTCATAATTTAAACTTGATGTACTAAAATATTTTTTTTAATATTCAAGGAAAGAAATTAGAAAAAGCCATCAAGTACTTAAAAAGTATTAATTTATGTAAAATCTCTTTACCAGATTATTCAACTTACAGGTAAATGTACATTTAATCTCCACATTTCATATATATAAAAAGTTATCCAATAAATAAAAATAATTGGTGTTTTTGATTTGAGCTTTTTAAAGCTGCGTTATTCATGGAAATTTTCCTGCTAGAATTGTCCACGCGCAAAAAGATAAACATGAATGCTAAAAAGTATCCGAATAAATGAAAGACATAAAGAACACATGCCGTTCAAGACCTTGAACTTGACCTTCAAACCATACCCCGATGAATGATTGGACCATTCATTCTCTTCTGAAGACAGTGCAAATGTCGGTTGCGTGTTGCCGCGTGTAATTACTGACAGTACGATTATCGGAAAGAAACGATAAGCCATGGAACATTCTTTTCATTTGCATGCTTTTAGTGCAACATTATGTATAATATAAATATTACATTCACTAAAATATTTTTCAATGAATTTAAATTATAATAAAAAAGCAAATAGTAAGTTTAAAGCTTATAAATATGTTGTTTACATTTTTATTATAATTGCGAGTAATTACTAACTGGCACTAAGTTTTGGTGTAGAAAACGTGCCTCCTCGTTAGAATTTTTTGGAAAGCGATAACTGCGCCAAACAGAATTACGAAGCAAGAGAATTATTGATTTACCATGTCAAACAATTTTAAATCTGTATTTATGTGTATCTAATGTTCTTTTATACTCACATATTATTAAAAGATTAGAACTTTTTAATTAAGACAAAAAATTTGTCTCTATTTTTTTTCTGTCTAAAGCTAAAATATTACTTATTGTGATAGTATCTCAATTATTTGAACAATCAGTAAAGACTTCATAAAAAATAATGATTCTTTACATTTCTATCGATAAGATATTTTGATTTTAACCTCACAAATTAAAACAAATGTATTTTTTTTATCTCAGTATGGAGAATAAAAAGCAATTTTCGAGACAAAAAACAACGATTTCCATTGTTTAAACAATTTAAAATTTGTTCAATGGACTTAAAAAACATACTCCACTTAACCACAACACGGGAATTGTACTATTCATAGTATTTATGACATCAATCAAATTTTTGTCAGGCTTTAACTTAAAGCAGATTACCGTAGATTTTTTACTGTCTCCAAATTTAAAACGGAAGAAATTAATGAATCCAGTTAAAGTTTTGATATTGAAAAGTGCCATCAAAATAATGATAAAAAGTGTTATTCTGATATATATATAGATAATGATTCCATAGCTGCTTACCCTGTTTAGTGGTCAGTATGCTTGACTGTGTATAGGAAGGTCCTAGGTTTGAAACCCGGTTCGGGCATGGATGAACTTTCTCTCTCCTGTCTTTGTCCTTTCCTTGTATGAATGGAGTGTGAATAGTTGCCTACCCTATAAACGGGTGCCTATAGTAATGGGTGTGTACAGAGGAAGTCAGATTCCACACCAAATAATGGTTCAGTTGGAAAAGTGGAGCAGCACAACCCATATTGCCAGCCTGGCTGGTTCTCGACAAAAAAATATTTACTAAAGAATTTTTCAGCAGACAGTAAAGCATCACTGGATTGTTGGATTAATCTCATGTTTGGTAGATAGCAGGTTTAAATTTGATGTAGATCATCAGGTTGAGAAGGACTATAAGCATTGAACATTCACAGACCTCGGTGTTCTAAATTGTTTGTTTGTTATAAGTTTCCAGCCACTTGTTTCTACAGACTGAAAAGCAGCTGAAAGCAGCCAATTTCCTCGTAACCCAGAACCACAGTTAAATGACGAGGTGCATACCCGAACATTTCCTCACACACCAATAAAAGAAGATTGACCATTTTATATGTAACAGGAATGATCTTCAATTGGGTCAAGTACAGTCTCATCACTTCTCGGTTAAGAGAACGACGCCTTTTCCTATTATACCAAGCGGCCTAGTGTGTACTGGTGATGGATAGGTTAGAGATCAGCTCAGGTATTGATTTAGCTACTTGATAAAAATTACGAGACAGCAGAAATAAAGGGAGGGCGGTGAGTATATGGTAATAACCTTTTTTAATCTAACGCATGCAGTCAGTAAAAGTAGAAAATATGTCTCTGTAATTATAGAAAAATGTTAAAAAAAATAAAAAGATGGCACTAATGAAATGAATCACACTTAAAGACGTCTCAACCATCCCTTAAACTGTACACGTGACACACCAGCGACATGTCATAATAAGCAGCCAATGACCTTATAATGAAGAAAAATGTCATTCTTTAGTTATGACTGACAATTTCAAGCATAAAACTACTCTTTGCTATTTCATTAACTGTCTGGCATGATTTTCTGTTTCCCCGCGAACGCTTCATTTAATTTTTTTATCCATTGTTCATTCAAATCTGAAAACCTTTTAGAACTTCAAAATTAATCAAAATATTTGCTGCCATGTATGAAGGGAATAGCAACGATGATATAATACAGAAGTTTTTAAAAAGTATACCTCGACAAATGCAGCTGTAAAAAATAATATTCCTGTCAATTTCCAAGCAGACAAAAAAAAAAAAAAAAAAAAAAAAAAAAAAAAAAAAAAAAAAAATTTGCAAACGATTATATGCAAGTACGAAATTTGTTATAGAATTGTACACACATTTGTCAATAATCTAAATAATTTACAAAAAAATTATATTAAATAACAAACTTTATTAAAGATTATAATTCACATTTTTTTGAAAAATTATTATTTTATTGTTATTAATATTTAATTTAATTATTAATAATTTCACTTTACAATATAGTTATTAAAATTCCTTTGTCGACTTGTCTATTGTAATTGAAAGCTAGATCCAAGAAATATGAAGGGAAATACTACAAATTTCGAATCCCTGAACAACAGGAGCTGTTTTAACTTTCTGCATACGAATCCGCCTCAGTGGGATTTTTCAGGTTTTATCTTTTGCAATACAAGAATATGGCCTTCTCTTAGTGAAAAATGATGCCGTAAAGTAAAGCGCGGTAAATATTATGAAAAAAAAAAAAATCGCTTTTTAGTGTTATGTGATATAATGTAAGCTAATAAGCGTCATATTCGGCTTTACGTGTTATCGAACGCGTAAAATTTATTTCTACTAATGAACCTTCGGAAAAAAAGGGTATTGTTTATTTATTTATTTTGTAGTGTGCGAATACAATGTGCTGCAAACGTAGTGTGTGAAAGTTATCAGTTACTAACAAGGGGTATTCTTTATTTAGAAAGCAAATCATTCATCCTACGTGATATACTCTCGTCTACATCAGTGTAAAATCTAATATTGTGAAACACGCTTCGGATCAGATTTTCTGTACATGACCCATGACCCTTGGCGCAAATTTTTCACATTTGGTGATAAATAATATTTTCTGGCAACCCATTATTTTGCACGGGCAATACTTTTCAATATTCTGCTTTTTTTTAGATCTCACTTGTGCAAAATGGCAAGATTTTGAAAAAGTCGCCAAGAGCGAAAGTAAATTTTTACTCAAGCTTTTATTTTAAATAAAAGCGATTTGCTTTTGTTTTTAAATGTTTTGATGAAGACCTGTATTTTTACCAAATGACAGGCGGGATATGTATATAAGGGATAATGAAATTATATTTATTTTAATTGTATAGACATCTTACATTTTCAGTATTTCTTATATTATGCATAGTTTTAGAAATTTAATTAATATAACAAATATGTCATTCAGAATAAATATCAATTCATTCACAATCGTATTTAATGAAGGGATGCTTTCGTTGCTATGATTGGGTTTAATAAGTTGGAGATGAATTACTGTCGAGATACGATTCCAGTTACCATTTCAGCCTCGTAAATTTTAAATGATAAAAAAAAAAAAAAACAAGATCAGCATCATCACGTCACATTGACAGAGAAACATTTATTGAGTTGCTGTCGAGCTTTTAACGAGAATAAGTCTACTTAGCAAAATGGTCTTCTGCCGTGTCAGATATAGAACCTGTTACTATTCTGAAGCAAAAAACGACGACTTTCTTCAGTGTGGTACCACGACTTGCAACGTATTTTAAAACATTTTTAATATAAAATAAGTTGCTTTTCGTAAAATAAAAGAAGTTTTGTACAGCTTCTACCGTAAAAATCCAGTTATATTTGAAATAAAATAAAAAATATCGCCACAAAATATTCATTTAATGGCAATACTATTGATTTATACCCTCCATTTAAAATTAAACAAGTAAAAAATATAAAATTTATAAAATTATAAAAAATTTAAAATAAGTCAATAAATTTTAAAATATTACTTTTTTATATTTTTAAATAGATTTTGCTGCAAAAATATATTGACATAATCCTTAAATGATGACATAATTGTATTTTTCTGCTTATAAAATTATTATATTTAGCATATACATTTTGCTTTATACACTACTGGCCATTAAAATTGCTACACCAAGAAGGCGACACGCTATAGACGTGAAATTTATACGAAAGGAAGAAGGTGTGGTAATATGCAAATGATTAGCTTTTCAGCGCATTCAGACAAAGCAGGTGCCAGTAGCGACACCTACATTGTGTTTAAATGAGGAAATTGTTCAGCCGGTTCCTCATGCACAAATTGCATTTGAACGTTGTTGCCTTCTGAAAAGTTGTTGTGATGCCTCGTGTAAGAAGGAGAAATGCGTACCAGCACGTTTCTGACTTTGATAAAGGTCGAATTGTAGCGTACCGGGATTGCGGTTTATCTTATCGCAGTATTGCTGCTCGCGTCGGTCGAGATCCAATGACTGTTAGCAGAATATGGAATCGATGGGTTCAGGACGGTAATACGGAACGCCATGCGGGATTCCAACGGCCACCTATCACTAGCAGCCGAGAAGACAGCCATATTATCCGCATGGCCGTAATGGATCATGCAACCACGTCACGAGCCGTGAGTCAAGAAACGGGGTCGTTTGGAAGACAACAAGTGTCTGCACGAACAGTTCGACGACGTTTGCAGCAGCATGGACTCTCAGCTCGGAGAACATGGCTGTGGCTTCCCTTGACGCTGCGTCATAGACAAGAGCGCCTTCAATGGTGTGATCAACGACGAACCTGGGCGCACGAATGGCGTGACGTCATCTCTTCAGATGAATCTAGATTCTGTGTACAGCATCATGACGGTCGCATCCGTGTTTGGCGGCATCGTGGTGAACCCACACTGGCAGTGTGCGTCATCGTCATACTGGCCCATCACCTGGCGTGATGGTATGGGGTGCCATTGGATACACGTCTCGGTCACCTCTTGTTCGCATTGACGGTGCTTTGAACAGTGCACGTTACATTTCTGGTGTGTTACGACCCGTGGCTCTACCCTTTATTCGAGCCCTGCGAAACCCTACGTTTCAACAGGATAATGCCCGACCGCATGTTGCTGGTATTGTACGGACCTTCCTTGATACGGAACATGTTCTGCTGTTGCCTTGGCCAGCACGATCAACAGATCTTTCACCAATAGAAAACGTCTGGTCAATGGTTGCCGAGTGACTGGCTCGTCACCAAACGCCAGTCACTACGGTTGATGAACTGTGGCATCGTGTTGAAGCTGTATGGGCATCTGTACCTGTACGTGCAATCCAATCTCTGTTTGACTCAATTCCCAGGCGTATAACTGCTGTTATTACTGCCAGGGATGGTTGTTCTGGGTACTGATTTCTCAGAATCTATCCAGCCAAATTTTTTAAAAATTTAATCACTTGTTATTTCTAGTATAATATATTTGTCCAATAAATATCATTTTGTTATCTGCATTTCTTCCTGGTGTAGCAATTTTAATGGCCAGTTGTGTAGTAACTTTATCCTTACAAAGCCATATTGATTTTATATATTATCGAATAAAATTAAACAGAATAAGTTAAAACGGTAAATTATTTAAAATCACCTATAATTTTGAAAAACAAGGAAAAAATTTCTTTTATAAATATTTCTCTTTTTAATTATATTTTCCAAATGGATCCACTATAGATATAATTTCAAGTTACTACTGTTTTCTTTTTTCCTTTTCTCTTTTTTCAGAGAGCAACACAGAAGTTAAAGGTTTCTCAGAGCAAGGTATCAGCGAAAACATTTGACCCTATTTTAAATAAAACGTTTAGGAAAAGGCGGTAGCTGAATTCGAGACATGATGCTTACCGTTCGTCAAGGTCAGCTCAGAATCACGATTAGGGGTTGAATAATTTATGATTTCCGTAATTAGCTTATTCCGAATATCGGATAATTATCGTCTGCTAGAATCGCTTCCATTGCCAGATTTCCGATACTGCGTTATTTATTTATTTATTTTTTAATTCTTTCTGGAAGGCTGTTCTTTTTGAAGTAGTGGACTGCTCACCATCAAGGTCAGCGTTGCTGCTCCCGCTTTACAAAACAATAGAATAAAATTGAAATCGGAACCTAGATAATTTAATTAAATTTCATGACGATGGAATGGAAATGCGATTCGCACCCGTGATAAGAACATGATTGACGTCCCACAAGGTACAACTTTCGTTCTTTTATTTTCGTGCTAGATTCCTGATGAAACAATTTATCTTGTTTCAGGGTGGTTAACTTCGTAATTTAATCTCCTTAATTAGATTCTTCGTGTTCCTTACACACACAAAATTAAATCTAGTTCCTCCAAATGAATAAACTGTATTTTAAAGTGTACTGGAAAGTTAAATCTCATCCAATATAAATTTAATTCCAAAGTTTAACAAAATAAGCTTTTTGGAATCAGTAAATAACTAATGATAAAGATTGATAGAGATGGATTTAAAAAATCACAAATTGTGTGTGTGATATCCTCGTTTGTAATATCAAAAAAGATATTATGGACCGGTTTAGCTTTAGTAACTACTTAATTGCCCGTTTATCAAATTAAGCTCAGCACAAAGATAGATTAAAATGGACTAATCCATCGCTATTATTCACCCGAATTCGGCACGATTATTCCCCAGTCGATACATAGCATAAAACAAAACTTTAATTTGAGATCATCTGTTTCCATCTGTTGCTCAAGGGTTTCAATTTAAGTAACCATGGAAACTGACTTAGCGTCTCATTTTTCAAATGACATTGTTATCATTCTAACAATTATCATAATGATTTATCAGTTAAAGTTAATATTTTGAATAAAAATTTATTAAATCTAGAAATCATTAGGTGTATAGCCGCCCAACCTGTCTTGTGGTTAGCGTACCTGACTACAGATGGGTGGGACGTGGTTTCGAATCCTGGCTCGGGCATGGCTGTACTTTCTCTCTTTCTTGTCTTTGTCCTTTCTTTGTGTGTGAATGGTTGCCTACCCTATAAACGGCATGTGTACAGAATGTGTGTACTGAGGAAGTCGGACTGCACACCAAATATGGTTCAGTTGGAAAAGTGGAGCAGCGCACCCCATACTGCCAGCCTGGACACGGCAACAACAACATTAGGTGTATAGAACTATTTAAATTTTAAATAATTGCACAAATACTAATCTCGAAAATTTATATTCATTGAAAATATTTCATATCAAATAAATTCTTCGATTAGGTAAAATAATTTCATTTGAAGAAGTTCAAATTCATGAAATAATTTTTTGCATATTTGCTGTCAATTAATACTATCTAATAAACATAAAAGAAATCGCCTCTTGAAAAGTAGCGTAAATTGTATGCATGTTCTTATATAATCACATTCATTTGGCAAATAGAATTTATTTAGATTTCTTTTGGAAATAGTGGGAGTATATATATTAGATTTAAATTAATTTTAATTAAAGTTAAAATAAATACGAAATTATTATAACGTTTGCTGATTGATCCCATGGGAAATAATAAAATATAAGAAAAATCTCATGATTTAAGTATAAAAATACATTTTATATTTTTTTACAAAATTAATATTGGAATTTATTATTAAAAAGTATCATTATTTATATGTGATCAAGAAATGGCAAAAGTAAAAAAAAAGTTCAAACAATAAAGAATAAAAAGTTTAAAAATAATCTACTGCAACATAAATAAGAAAATTTAAGATAAGCAAATGGAATTTTTTT